>VWPU01002244.1:0-40774 GCA_013398955.1 Callaeas wilsoni
GCTTCCTTCCAGTCCTCAGGCACTGCTCCTGATCTCCACAACCTTTCCAAGATGATTGTGAGTGACCTCACTATAGTGTTAGCACAAGTGCTGGAATTTCCCTTATTGCTAAAAGACAATCATTCAGCAAAACAGAGACAGAATTATTACTAAATGTTATCCATAGTTATGGAAGTCTCAATATCGCTGGAGGTATTTAAAAGATGTGTAGATGTGGTTTAGTGGGGGATTGGCAGTGTTCACTTAACGGTTGGACACGATGATCATAAAAATCTTTTCCAACTGAAACAATTTAATGACTATCTGACTTCATGTCTTCTCCAAGTAGCTTGAATCTTAATTTTAAAACCTTCTCCAAGGGAAAGCAAGAAAAGTTTTACATACCACTCTTGGCAATAAGTAAAAAAATAAGTCCTATATAGTGCAGTTGACTAAATGCCATTGTTATTTTTCAGCATTATTCTGCCATATGTTTAGAGTCACTGGGACTGCAGTGCTGTGAATACCAGCCACATAAGCTATCAATTAACTGCTCCTGAATGCCTCCATGTTCTTGCTATACATCACTGTGGGTCCTCTAACCTTTGCAAGATGTTTGCTTCAGTCTTCTTGAACAGCATTTGGATGCTATTGGTAATTTGAAGTCTAAGCATTACAGTGGCACCATGGGAACATATTCATGGCCTCAAATCCCATCGCAGAGGGCTTTGCACAGATCCAGGTATGGTAATATTGCTCCCAGCTGCATATAATTTAAAAACTAAGATAAAATACTTCAAATCCACAAAAAAGTGGGATTCTTCTCAATACTTCCAGATAGTGCCACTGCAGATATTGACAGATGAGCTAGTGATCCTCAATTTCCTTTGCAACTATTGAAGGGAAACAGGCACTCTACATATCAGCTCACTGGATCTGACCTAGCATTGCTTTGTTTTTTTCGATCTTCTACAGCACAAGTTGAAACAAGCTGTTTCACAGATACCTACATCTAGAGATGCCTGCATCTGCTCAGATATAAACCATACAAACAAACCTAGTCATCTGGAAGATGGTAATGGTTTCAATATGGTGCTAGCTGAGTACATTTTACAGAATAAAACCCCCTACCTTAAAGTGGCTCAGTGGGTGCTTTGGGGAGCCATTCATTATCATAATTCTGAGAAAGGCTAGTGTTCTCATTAAGAAATAAAATTATGGGATCTACATGAGAGCCTTAGATGATGGGGTAGATAAGAAATGTATCTTAGGGAAGTTAGAAGAAAAGACTTTGCAAGAATGAGCTATGAGATGGAGTGGGGAACTATAAATATCACAACAGAAAGTCACATCCATTTCAGAGCAGCATAGCAATATTGTGCCAATGAAAAGCAGTTGTGGAGTGTGAGGAACAAGTTTACAAGGAATAGAGGCTAAGAGATGTGTTTTAACTGTGTTTATCTTGGACTGATTGTTGAATTTTAAGAGACATTAAAAGGTTTTCATTTGTACATAGGGAAATAGACATGGAGTAAAGACATACATTTTTGTCACAGACACCTTGGTTGGCTCACAGATGACACACAACAGAAAGCGTGAAAAATCAAATCAAAATTATTATAAAAAATAAGGCCTTACTGAGCACAACTCTGTTCTCCCCAGCATGAAGGAGAACAAGAAAATCTTCCAGAAGACTTCAAGAACAAGCAGTTAGGTAGACAGAAAGAAAATGAAAAAAACAAAGAAAATCCATACTGAAGCTAAAAAAATGATAAATTCCTCAGAAGTATGGGCTCATTTGTGTTCAAGTCCAAGGCACCAGACTGTCATGAGGGAGAAGTGAAATTCTGCACTGCAGCTGGAGCTCGGAGGGGAACAGAGAAAGTATGGGCAGGGGCTGGAGAGGCAGGTCGGTGTGAGCTGGACAAGAGTTAACTTGCTTGTATTGTTATGGAAAAAGAGCCAGAGTATACTGAGAAGCTAAGGAGAAGACTAAGAAAGGATATGGGATAAGGTAGGAATACTGGGACAGCTAAGGAGTAAGAAGAAAAGGCACAGAGGAGCTGCCTGCATTATGCAAGAAAAAGGAAGGCAATTTCAGGATATATTGTGTATTGTATTTATATATTAAATATATAATTTTTCCTTGGGAGAAATGGAGAATTGTAGTGTGGGCAGAAAGAGATAAAAGCAGGAATGAAGAGAGGGTAGAAAAGTGAGTGACAAGTGGTGAAAAGACAGCTGCTATTACAGGTGTAGGCACAGTGGAAATAGCAATTTATCTCTGAAAGTGACAAAGACAAGAGATTGTCTGAGATGAGATCTAGAACAAAGTAAGCAACAGTGCTTTACAAACCGTTTTTAAAGGTCATCTTGTAATTTTTTGCTATGATGCCTTGAGACAGATGAAATGCATTTATAATTTGATAATTCGAAAGGACACTAAAAGTGTACCCCTAATTTACAGTTCATTGGAGCACTAAAGGAAACATCAGCAAAGCTATATTATTATATTTTAAAGTGGCAAAAGTATGGTCACAAAACTTCTATTCACTGAGTTTTAGGCTAGACTGGTACTTTGATCTTTCTGATTATAGTTTTTTAGAGTCAGGGCTAAAACTAAACAGACGCACCACTGTGATTGAAGAAAGTGTATCCAGTACTTTTAAAAACATGTACTTTAATAGCATAAAATGTTAAAAACATTTTTTGCTTGAAAAGTTCTTCCAGAAAAATCTTCAAATCCTGGTATTCCATAAATACAGAAATTTCTGGCATTTCACTTCAGTAAAGTGTTAAAGAGCAGAGCTACACAGGTCTATTTAATGCATATCTGTAGGTATTTCACTAGATGAAATACCGGTTAGAGTGGTTAAAGCATACTGTGAATTTTTGAGTGCAAATGACTTTTGTCACTAAGAAAGCCAAAGTCAAAACCAAAACTATTTTAAGAGTGCTGGTTTCAGCATAACCATCTTGGGTCCCAGCTGGCAAAAGGCTCTTTGGAAGCAGGTTGAGACACTCATTCTGTGAGAAAAGCAGATTTGAGTCCCTCTTCTCTCTGATTTAGAGGGGTAATTCTGGGTGACTAATGGATGCTTTTGGCTGAGTACTCTCCAGCAGTTCCTGAAAGGCTTGGCTGTTTTTATTCAAGCTAGGAACATTTCTTTTCTGAATTTCAAAATGTTCAAAACAGCTTGATAGTAACTAGCCACAAACTGTTAGATCACATACAGAAGGCTCAGGCTTATTTATTTTTTAATTTACAGGTGAGACCCTAGGGATTTGGATTTTACCTTCTAAAGATGAAAATCCTGTTGCCTTTTCATACAAAGCTCAAGAGTTATGTAGATTCCCTAAATAGAAAGAAATTAAAAGTGCACATGTAATTACTTCAGATCCATCTGTAAAAACATGAAAAAGAGAAGCACAAATATCACAATCTAAACAAAGTCTTCTTCTTTTTAAAAAAGTACTTTCACGTCTTCAGTCGTGGTCAGCAACTTCAGGCAGCTGGGGCCCACAGCTAAGAAAAAATACATTTCTGTAGCTGTATAAATTAGAGCAAGAATGATTGCAATTGCCTACATTCACTGCCAAGATGTTTCTACAGGTCTACATTAGAAGATTTTTTAAAGGCTTAGGAAGGCAAATTGTCGCAATTTAGGAAAACAATAATTATTAAGTTTTGGACGTTGCACGAGAAAATAGGGTTTTTTAAAATTATATTTTTCTTTTTTTAAGTAAAACATGATTAGGCAAGTCAGGCACACAGAACCTATCAATTATCTGTTGTGGGAAAAATATAATTTAAGAATAATCTCCAAGCAACATCTGCATTGTACATATTGATAAGTTACCTAAAAGGCTAAGAATGTAACGGTTGACATGATTTATGCTAGTTACTGACGAGTCTTTAAAAATGCTTCTTCCTCACTTAGCATGATTTATTCAGAGGTCTGAGGGTGCTACAAGGAGAAAAAAGGGCATAATTATTTCTATTTTACAGCTGAGGAAGAAGAAGGAAGCAGAAGCACTGTGACATATCCACCTTCCTGGAAAGGTTTGGGGGAAGGCAGGGTGAAGAAAAACCCTGCTCTTGCTTGTGAAGCTAAGTTCATCCCCAGAACAGTTGGATTTTACTGGAGTTGAATAACTGCTGAGTAGTGCATTCACAACTATGCAAAAAAAAATGCTAGTTCCTGATTTGATTCAGCTGCATTCCTGCCTTTTTTTGTTAGTCTTGTTTCAGTCTATTTTCTCTGCATATGAATGTTGGTGAAGGCAACTGATATAGAGGGGTACACATATTCATGGAGGAATAGGAGTTTGAAAAAGTCTACTCATCTTCTGTTTATTATTCATGATTCACTATTCATCATTCACTTTTTTCTCTATTCATAAAGTTTCAGGCATCCAATCAGGAGTGGAGACTGGGATGAATAATGGAAATACACAGTTCACGGATAATACTCAGGCTGTAATTTGTACAGGCAAATGATCTGATGAACATTTATAAATAACTGTAACAGTACTTTGGTGGCACAAAAGAAAATCTGCCCTCAAGTAAGAGGCAGAGAAATGAATTTGATTATGTCTAGAAGCATTAAGCAAGCAACCAGAATAGATAGCAAACTCCTGTAATATAACCTGACTTTTTCCAGGAAGATAGAAGGTCATTAAGCTATGAAAAACACTGTCTTATGATGATGCAGGACTATCATTTTAACAGTCATCACTGGGGAAAGATGGACCAGTGTCCACAATTGGATTGAGAGTAATCAGGTCACAGA
Source organism: Callaeas wilsoni (assembly GCA_013398955.1). Taxonomy (NCBI): domain Eukaryota; kingdom Metazoa; phylum Chordata; class Aves; order Passeriformes; family Callaeidae; genus Callaeas; species Callaeas wilsoni. The sequence continues at coordinate 4,773 of VWPU01002244.1, forward strand.
TCTAACAAAACCAGTGAAAACTTCTGGTGTGCTAAGGGATTCCTGCCAGACTGCCATTCTAGGACAGAAGCTTTATATCACATCCTGCTGTTCTGAAGAAGGGAATTACTTTCTGTGGTGTGTACTCCACTCCCAGCTGTTCAAGGAAGGGCCCACTCCTCAGCTTCTGAGCTGCTGTGTTTGCTCTCAGATGTTCAACACTGCACCAGTTATTCAAGGGCTCGTAACTTTTGGAGAACAGTGGTTACATAAATCTTTTCCTCATATTCCAAGTTGAGGGGCATGGTAGAAAGACTGAGGAATCCCTCTCCAAAAGACAGAAATGAACAATGTCCTGAGCTGGTTAAGGCAGGAGCTTGACTCCTTCAATCGTAAAAAAATCACAGTGAGGATGAGGAGTCACTGTCACTGCCAGAAGTCTCTCCTGGATTGCTGTGGATGTGGCTCAGCTCCTCATCCCAGACTGACAGCTTTCTTATCATATCTTATTATTGCCATCCACGACTTTAACTATTGTACAGCCACTAGATGTTTCTTACTCCTGTTGTAGAGTGTTCAGGTCAGATGCAAACACTTTAAGCAAACCTACAGGCTTTTTGACCCACTTTAAGATGTAGGCATCCTGAAGGGAGTACATAGGCATTGCAGGGCACTGCAATTTACAGTCCAAGCTATTAATTTCAACCATAGCTAATTTGATAGTAATTATGCCAGGCTATGTTAAACAACAAAAATCTACTTTCCTAAACCAGCTGTTATACCTTTACCCTATCCTTTCATACAAGAGAGCAAATTGGAGCAACAGAGAGATGAAAAGATCCTGGTCAGTGAAAACACCCTCTAATCATCACAAGCAAGCCATGCCATGCAATTGTCTTCATGAACCGATCAACTCGAACACACTCAAAGCCAAATTGTGAGCAGCATTCAAGCTCATAAAGAAAAACTCCACGTGTCCCTCAATTTTTCAACACCTTTGCCCATCTTACATATCTGGTAATGTTCCACTGCCATGCCTCGTTATATGGAGAGCAAGCAGAAGAACAGCCAGTCTACTTATGGCAGTACTTATTTAAGGTATTTTACCCTCTTTCCTTGCATGAGAGAGAAATGATCCCAAAGTGGCAAGAAGGAAGGAGTGAGAAAGAGTGGAAAAAAACAGGATAGGGAAAAAAGAGAATCAAACCTCAGCCTGAGGTCAGCAAGATGAGCTAGGGAGAAGGAGGCATCCTCCAAGTGTGTCCCACACAGCTGTGCCACAGCTGGTCATGTTGTGACTGGGGCAGCGTGCAGGGAGCCATGGGGTTGCAGCAAGGTGAGAGCAGTGACAAACTTGATGTGCTTTCAGCCCTTGAATTGGTGTTGAGACTTGTCCACAGGATCAGCAAAGGGGAAGAAAGGCAAGCAGAGGAAGGAAAGCAGGTAGAGATAAGGGTAGGAGACAGGAGGCTGAAGTTTGGTTTGTGGCTGGTGGGAATGAGAAGACATCAAGAGAATACATCAGGAGAAAGAGAAGTAAACCCAAATCCAGTGAGAAAAAAGTGTAGGTATTTGGAAGGTTTTAGGACATGGGAGGGATCAGAGAGTAAAATTGTCAGATGGGATGTATACTGGTTTACCACTTTATGCAAGAAACTTGTGCAGCCTCATGTGTTGGTTTCAGCAAATCTTGGGAGAGTTTCAAGCCTGTAATGGTTTAATCTCAGCAGACAACTAAGCACCATAGATCCACCGGTTCACACTCCCTCTGAAGAAGAGAATCAGAAGGGTAAAAGTCTAAAAACAGTGATGCAAAAGTGATGCAGGATAAAACCAATTGCAAACCACCACATAACAGATGCCCAGGCAGTCCCTGAGCAGTGGCAACCCTGGCCAACCTTCCTTCCCCATCCCATTTTAACACTGAGCAGAATACCACATGGTGCTGAATGCGCCTTTGGTCAGTTGGGGTCAGCTGTCCCAGCTGTGTCCCCTCCCAAGTCCTTGTGCACCCCCAGCCTCCTCACTGGTAGGGCAGCATGAGAAGCAGAAAGGTCCTTGACTATGCAAGCCTTGCATAGCAATAGCCAGAACACTCCTTTGTTGTCCACATTTTTCATCAGAAATTCAAAAGTGTAACTCAGATTGTTGCTTTGTATATATGTTTTTTTCAGGGCTCAGTGAGTCAAATTTTGGTCTTCATTCACAGCTCCTTATGCTTGGGAGATCTCCATTATTTCTACCCAAGGAAACCAATAACAACCTAATCACATCAGGAAGCTTCACAGTGAGAAAGGTTGGGGGTGAGGAGGGAGCAATGTTAGAAGCACATGCAGGAATGGGGTTATTGCACAGCAGCCAGAGACATTTTTTTACTCTATCTGGTGAAGTTAATTAAAGAATCATGCTCAAAACCACTGCCTGGCATTTTTTTAATCTTCCTTCATTTTTTTTTCTTTTTTTTTGTTGTTGTTTGGGGTTGGTCAGCAAATTAGCTCGCAACCTTCTCTGAGATGTTAATTAGAGGAGATGATTCAGGAACACTACCCAGGCACATGCTGCCTGTTGGGAAGCTAATAGATTTATAAGAAGCTCAGAAACCTCTATTTTTCTAACTGGGGAATCTTTTTCTCCACAGGACCCAAGTTCAGGCAGAGGTCGGATCCTTGTTTCCTCCCAGTAAGGATCAAAGTCTATTGAAACTGAGTAATGCTTACAGTGGGAATCAGAGCCTCAGCTTATGGCAATAGAAACTGAAGAGGTTTTGCAGCTCTCCTCAGTGCAATGGTATTGATTTCCAGAGTAAGAAATTGCTGCTCCTATGGTTTAAACTTTATTCTGTTCTCTGATGTTTGAAATTGGTTTGTCTTTTAAAAGTTATGCTAACACTTGATGTGTAATAGAAGATGAATTTTTGTCTTTAGTCAGGAAACTCAGCCAGGAATGTGAATTTGAAGCACAATGCTATAGAATTCTCAGTCATTGCATTCATTTTGAGTGTGTCTAGTATGGAAATGGCTCCAAATCCAACTTAGTAATTTGCTGTAAAAGGACCAGAAAAGAGTTAGGCAATCTTCTGCCTGAAAGTTTGGGTGGGCTTTGGAGCAGGCTCAGTCAGGGAACTCCAAACAATAGTGTGAAATATGATTTACCTGCTCAGTCACAAACTGAGAACAGTGAGTAGAGGCCTAAATACACTCAGTTCTTGACACTAGCTCCTTCTGCTCTCCCTTCCTCTCTCCCTCCATGGTCAGATAATGGCATTAGACAGAAACCCTGTCTTGGGAATAGGAGCATTGTTCTGACGCTCATTCATTTGCCTTAGCAGACTTTGCTGACTCCCTAAAACAAAGTTCATGGAGGTCCTGGTACTAACCTCCCTGTGGTGTTTCTACCAAAACAGGAGAGAGGGGGAAAGGAGCAGGCTTCAAGGAACAGAAGGTGTAATGAGCTTGCAGTAACTGCAGTGTCAGTTCAGGTAACCACTGAAACCTGGTGCTAGCTCCAGGGAAGTCTGTATCCTACTTTCTTCTGCCCACTGACAACACCTCAGGCATGAGGAGGGAAACTTGGACCTCTATGCTGAACAGCCAAATTGATCTGCCTAACTAAGAAACAAATCATGAGAGAAACTCCCGAGGTAATGAAGGAACTTTCTACACATTTAATTCTGAGAAGATCAAGATTGCATTGATTTATTTACTTGCATTCACTAGTGACTCAAGTTAATTAAAGGAGATCTTCTGCAAATTCCCCGTAAGATACATCAGGGGCTCATGGTACTACATGCTATTTCTACAGGAAATAATAAATTGTAGATGCCGTATTTCCCCACAATATACTTCTTTACTGCAGTCTGTCAGGTTAGCCCGTGATACTCATGGCATTGAGGTCCATTATGATGCTTCTGATTTTTTTTATCACTATGTAACTCTTTTAATATTTTTGTTTCTTATTAAAAAGAGAATCCAAGTGAAACCTTGACTATATTTAAGTAAGTGCCTTTGAATGTACCCCATCACTTTTCCTTTCATCTCTTTGCAGGATGAACTTAAGATAACACACAGTCACAGCTGTGCTCAGTTTTGCTTCCACAGCTCCATCAGATCCTCTTGAAGAAACTGGCTGCAGACTCCTCTAAGTACTCCACAAGTGGTTGCTGAGAAGTTTTCTCTTTCCTGTAGAGTCACAAGGTGTCCACTGAGGTTTTGTAGGAGGTGATGTAACAGCCTCATCAAAGACTTTGGCTCAATGAAAGTCTTCATCAAAGACTTTGGCTCAATGAAAGTCTTCATCAAAGCATCCAACTTTCATTCACTGAGTTTGGTGAATGAATGGTGCATGGAGGAGTTACCATTTCTTTTAGGTACAGTTTCATTCATTTCTTGCAGCAAGCAGAAGCCACCAACTGGAGTGATGTGGGAATCATCACATAACTGAATGCTGAGTAGAAATCTATGACACCAGGACCCACAAACTGGTATGTTTTTGTAAAATCCCACCCCATGAAAGCTCTCAGACTGGATGCACAAGTGGAATAAGAGATGATTAATTTTTTTACCCAAGAGCGTACTGGTTATACTGCTCATCCGAGAACAGACTTCGTGATCTCCGGAGTGGATCCAAACTGAGAGCAAGTAAAAGCATAAGGACAGACAGGGGAGGCAGATAATATGGGTTCAGGCTCTCTCCAACAGAGAGATCATTTCAAAATGGTTTTCCCTGGTGCCAGGTGAAAGCACAAACCCCAGGGTCTTGAGTAAAAGGTGTTAAGTGGAATGAGTCCTCTTGCTGCTCTGTGAGCAGACATAGTGCTTAGCCTGCTCATGGGCTCTTCTTTCTCTCCTGCAGCTACTTACCTGGAAGAACTGTGCAGTGTAATTTTTTTTCAGCTCAACCTCTGCTAGGCTCATCAGTTTAAGACACTTGGCAAAAAAAAAAAAACCATTTGAAAACTTCTATTTGTAAAGTTGAAGTATCTTCTAAGGAAGCTTCTAGAACCATGTTGTAATTTTTCTATCCTTCTTGATTCCTAATTAATGTTACCTTGCGATAGTTCCCTTTTTCAGCTGGTGCATACTAGCAGCGTGTTTCACACTGGGCTGGCTTGTGAATCACTAAAAAACGTGAAGTCACCACAAACATACTCCTCTCTTCTACCCTTTCCTTCTGACTTCACCCTAACTTCCTAGGTTCGTGTTTCTGAGTGCATGGTGTTGTCTTGGGCAACCAAAAAGAATTATAAATGGCAAATAAAAGTCAGGAAGAGATTTGTTTTCTCTGCTGCTCACAAGGGTTATTCAAAAAAAGTCCTTTGCTTTTGGGTAGAAAGATCCTTCTAAATCTCGTGTAATATCTGAATTTTGTAAAGAAACCTGAAACCAGGCAAATGTTACTAATCTCTGCCAATATTTTATCACAGTTTATGCTATTAAATTGCTGCACACCAATTTTTTCCCTGCTATGCCCCCTTTATATAGCTCTATTTTGCAAATAGAGCAATGCATCACAGCTGCCTTCACTTTGGGTGTGCTACTTTATAAAGGGAGTTTTGCTTCTTGTGGACAAGAGCCTGTACATTTAGAGTTGTTCTGAGACTGGTGGGATTACTCTAGATTCATTCAGAAAACAGTGTTTCATGTCATAATTTTAGCAGTCGCAAATACTATTGCAAGTTAGAAAAAATTGGGTGCTATATAGCTCTTTGACCTGGGCTCTTATACCTTTTTCTTGCTGTGATAAGATATTCCACTAGTGAGAGTAAAGACTGATCCCTGCTGGGCTGCTGGAGGAACATTAACACATACCCAATATTGAGGGAAAAGAAACCATGAAAAGTGTAAATAAAGGATGGTGGAAAAGCCCAGCTCACTCATTTTTTCTGCTCTATATCTGTGGCTACAGTTATTTCCCCTGGGACCCAGACAGTGAAGGAATGCAAGGTTCATCATTTCTCTGCTATCCAGGGAGACCACATGAGAATGAGAAGAGCAGATGACCATCCTTGTAAGTCAGAAATAAGACCTGTGGTATTCAAGGGGGAGTAGGAAAGAAAATAACAGGACAAATGGATTCCTTTAAAAGCTCTTTTAAACAAAGGAGACAAACTATTTCAAATGCTGAGTTTTACTTAAAACTAGTTTACATGGTAACCAGTGAATGTACAAGAAAAGGAGATACATAAGCCCTCTGTTTTGCCTTACATTATTCCTCTGAGATCTGAAATGAGATTTATAAATTACTTTTACTTTTTGGCTTCATAAATTCAGTGGTTTGGCACATAAAGATGATGGAGTTCTGCACATTTGCACAAAACATGTTGAGAAATATCAGTCACCTGGACCTGCACAAGGACATTCAGAGCCATGCAGGGGACATGGGTATCGCAAGGCTGAGACATAGACTTGAACTTCCTGAACAAGTGTTGGGAAAGTGGGAGTCGACTCTCCTTCTTCTGGAGAAGTAAGGAAATTTAGTCTTTCCTTTTAAGCCCATAAGGTATACCTCATCACATCCATTCTCCTCTAGCCAATCTCTTCCAGAAAGCTGCATATCAAAGAGTGACACTGAACTTGGATTCTCTGAAGAAAAGGAAGAACTTGTACTTGAAGAAAGAAAATGACACTTCACCTTCCATACTTGCTGTGAATGAGCCACTTACTGGGCTCTGACATGAACACTAATCTGGCCTCATTCACCCACCTCCAAAGAAAACAGAAGCTATGACTTTGTTTTGTGAAGAATCCAGTAAGTCTTGTGCACACAGGTGCATTCGTGTGCATGCATGTGCAGATATGTGACACTGAGAAATACTACTGGATCCAGTCCTTGAGAGAGATTCATCATAAAGAATTTGTTGCTAATAGATACTTTTAGCCTCAAGCAGAGTGGTGGTGGTATCAGCATATGGTAGAAACATGATTCACAGTACAGAACCTTTCAAAATCATTAGATGCTGGTAATACCATAAAACTGTGATGCCAGTGCCCACTCTGCTCTGTGCTGTATGGGCTGCCTTAGTCCCAGTCTGCACTCGCTGGCCACATCGTGCACCCTTGTCCCCATGATCCCCAGGGAGCTGTCTTGTCCCCTCCAGGAACTAGGGTCAAACAATGTTTCAGCTGCTCTTGCATCCACTTTCTCCTCCAGCACTTGTACTGAGATGCAGGGAGACATTTTGTATAGTGAGGCCTGTGAGGGTCACCAAGGAAGAGTCTCATTTTGGAACTTATTTGGGGAGTTCACATGCACTCCAGGAAATGGAGCCTCCTCATGTCAGGTCAGACTGTCTGTATAACAAGAAGTTACTGAGGAGATACAGATCTTTCCTTCCAGCCAAAATGGATCATGCTAAACCCTTAGGTGTAAAAATTAGATTTCTTGACATCTTTGCTATTACAGAAGATTCAACTGTTTGTGTCTGCTTCCATGCAGACAGGAGCCAGCTGTGCTGCTTCTTGAGCCACTCTGGTTAAGCACAGAGCAGATCTTCAGCTTCACTGGGGTTTCTACAGCCCTAATGTCATGTATAATGAGTTCTCAGGATCTCAGCACTAGAGTTTGCTGCCTGAATTGCACCACTTTCCTAATCTAGATTGTAAATCTGTTTTGAATTTGGTCTTAAAGGAAGTCACATGTTGTAGTCTCTTACTTGACTTTTCATTTCTAGTAACTATCACTTGGTGTACACTTTCTATGTGGGATCCAAATGCTTTGAATAGAACAAAAAATAACTTTTCTCCTCACCTGACTATATTAAAGTCAGGTAAGGAGTCTATTTTTATCACACGTAGTTCTTGTCTTCCCTCATTTCTCTTATCTAAGCTGTGCAATGTATATTTTTACTTTGTATATGTGTCTTGCTAGACACAAGCAAATTCTGGTCAAGGCATATCTTTGATTTCTTCTGGCTTCATCCTTTCCTCTCTAGAGCTTTTTTTGCTTTTTTTTTTTTCTTGGGGCAGGGGGCACTTACAGTATCAATGAGCCCCTCAAGTAACTCAGCCTGTATCCCTCAGAGTCAGGAAAAGATTTGATGCTCAAAGAGATTAACTGATGTGCTCAGGGCCCATAAGAAAAGTCTATGGTAGAAACAGTTGTCAGATCCCCTGTAAAGCTGAACAAGCAGGGGCTTAAAAACAAAACCATCCTCTCTCACAGGGTACGAGATTTATCTTCCCTAAGAACTCTTTATTCATTTGCTCTCCCTTGTTCAGAATCCCAGATAATATTGTCTGGCAGAAGTTCAGTATATGCTATCCTACTGTCACTTGTAATTTTCTGGTTACAGCATAATCTTCCCTAGTTCCACAGCTGCCCATTCTGCAGTTTCTTAAATCTTCCCTTGAAACCAGCTGATGTTAGGAACAGACTACTGGTCTATCTTTTCTGGTACAGTATGAAAATTCTACCCCTGCTTTTTACAGCGTAGCCACTTCCTGATGCTCTCTCTAAAGAGATTTGGATTCGTGTTAAATCCAAAATTCCTAACATTTGGCAACTGGAATGATCTAGTAAGCTGGATTTTGCAAACGTAGTCTGGGTCTGACACAAGTCAACCAGTATTTTTGATAAAGAATTAAATGGTGACATGAAGAGTTCATATAGCAAAGTCTGCAAACTCCAAATGGCTTTGATAAATGAAAAACAAAAATGCCCTAGAATAAACAGGATGCAGTTTAAGAGGGCAAGTGAAACACATGTAGGCATAATGAGATATGTGCTTAAAAGACAAAAAACCGTGAGCTGGACTGCAGGTCTACAGAAAAAGACAGTAAATCCCAACCAGAGCAAATGCAAACACAAAAGAGAATTTTACAAAAAAGTAAATTGTCATCATTCTTCCTACATTTGGTGACTCATCTTCAGTATTGTATCGTGATTTTCATGCTGCATCTGAGGAAAAGCATGGACTACCTAAAGAGAGCCTTCAGGAAACCAACCTGAATGCTCAGTAACTGCGGGAACATAACCTATGTGAGAAAAATGAGCGCACCTGGGATGTGTTTAGGAGGAGTCAACATTCCCCAGGTCCACCAAACCAATCCTTCCTTTAACTCTTACTATTTTACTCCCCATAATTAACAGCTGAGGATACTCTCTTCAGGCTTAAATGTTGAGTCCAAGACATTCCTCCCTGAATTCAATGCCGGTATCCAGGTTAAGGGGAAATCTTGTGTATCTTCTATGGAAAGCATTTCAGAATCCTTGGAACATTAAATTAAAAGGAGGAAAGACTTTAACTTTCTTTACAAAATTATGTCCATCACAATCCCCCTTCCTAGCAAATTTCAAGCCCCTTGCAGGAGTGAAACTTCTCTTCTGGCATTTGTCCATCTCCGGTCATCAAAATGGCTTTCAAGCAGTTTAATTAACAAATAATGACCCAGATAGCTTTCACTTTTTTGTCCTCAGTACATTTTCTTTTATTTTTGTAAATTTTATGGTATTAGTTTTTGATTTCCAAATGTAATAAATCCAGGGATATAAGCATTAGCATAAGCTTATGAGGCCTAATATTTTATTACTCACACAAAGCTTTTCTGGATGAGACTTGTAAAACAAATCCTGTTCTCTCCTAAGTTAAAGGACTGGTAGCACATTGACTGAGGCTGGAGATACCTGAGATATTGCTTCAATTTCTATAGCCTTGGAAACACTTCCTCCCCTGCCCCCTATGGAAAAGTGTGATTAAAAAAAGAGACTTTGGCTGAGCTCAAAACAATCCCTGAAAACCTATAAATCTTTATTAAATTCTGTGTTAAAACTCAGCTGAGGAGGAGTGGAGACACACTTTGTTCTGGGTATGCTTTTGCTAGAAAGTACTCAGGGGCCTATAATAAGCACAGAGCTCATCTGTAGCTAATGATTTGGAGGAAGGACTCTCCCACACTGTGGGGTGCTATTAAGGGCGCTGTGCTACAGCAGTAGCATTATACTTCATCTGCGACTTAGCCAAGGCTTGACATTCGATATGTGTGTAAAACACCACTTGCATATGGTGCTGTAGCTGAGGGCTCCTGGGCTGCATGGAGCCCACAGGATGCATCCATCTGGCCTGCAGCCTCGGCACCGAGGAATCGCATCCATGTGGCAGCAGCGGCCGGGGCTAAGGAAAAACTACGAGGAGCTTTTGGAGGGTCAGACACTGAAGACCATGAGAAACTGCTGCCACCTTCATTTGTCCTGTGACTAGGGTCCAACCTGAAGTCCCCACGGGCTGTTAGAAGCAGGGTCTGGCCTGTGTTTGGTGGTGGAGGAGATGGAGAATCTGGCTGGGGAAGGGCACTGTGGACCTCTCCCTCCCTCTAGTGGCTTCCTCACAGATAGGAACTGCTCTACATCTGCTACCTCTGTGCTACGGCACTTGACCGGCCTGTTCAAGTATTTCCAGGTTCAATTTTGCATTTTTAAAATATAGATCTAGGCTTAAATACTCACTGAGAAGTCCTCCCGGTATGGAGCTCTGCGACTGTGGCCCTCGAGGGACCTGGGATGTCCTGGGCAGTCTTAGTGTGAATCCCATACTAATACAGAGTGTCCTCTTAAGCCTTCCTATTGACAAGAGAGCACTAGAGATTGCTAGCGGTTAGAGGTTCTTGGGCTTTTTGTTGTTGTGCCTGATTTTATAAGATCAAGGGATCTGTGCCATAAATCCTTGCTGACGTATAACAGGGTTGTTAAAAATACTACCAAAATCCATAAATCACACCATTTCTATGGTGTATTTGTTATAGAGACTAGGGTAGTTATGTTCTCAAGAGTTTCAATCTTCACAAAGGAATGATGCAATCAAGGAAAAATAATGCAGTGTGGAAACCCAGAGGGAGAGGGAGAGAGGGCTTCTGATGTGAGACGTTACAGGTCTGATTGACTTCACAGCTTGGTTTGTACTCTGCATCTGTCAAAGTATTTGCACTTGGCAAGTGAATTGTTCTTTCCTAGGGGCTTTTTTGGCTTGTTTGTTTTTGTTTTCAAGGTCAATGAATTCAGTGAATTCCAGGTTTGGAAATATTAGAGAGAGAAGAAAGAACATGAAGAGTTAAAAAAAAAGGAGACGGAAAAGATGGGGATGGATGGAAACGACCTGAAATACCGGTTTCAAAAATATTCAAACACTGTGCATCTCCATTACTTTTCATCTGAGCGAGCCTGGTGAATGTGGGCACGTACAGGAGACAGCCAGAGCCAGCATTCAGAGTCGCCATATGAGCAATGGGGTGGTATCACAGAAGAGCAGGCACCTGCAGGATCTGCTTTTCCCACCAACAGGCCAATGTTGTATTCTTGAGGAAGAAATTCTCCTGCAGTAGAAGTCAACAAGACCTTGCTGGCTATTTTAGTGCACCATATTTGCATCCAGCTGTTTAACCTCATGTTGTGCTGCACTGATAAATAAGTGTTCCCTCTCCCAAATCATGTGGCTGTGGGTAAAGAGGCCTGCCCAAGGAGGCTTTGGCTGGTCTCATGCCCCCAGCCAGCTGCACCTGTGATGCTTTCTGAAAGCAAAACTGGAACCTGCCACCTCCTACTCTACCAGCTTCTTTTCAACAGGAACCATTTATTCATCACAAAGCAACATGTATAAAAATACGGCCACTGCTTTACAATGGTGACTGCAATGCTTCACCTGAATTGCTAGCATGCTGTGGAGGGAATGTGACAGATTCCATGAGTCAGGCCCTCTAGACAAACACTAAAAGTACCACTTTAAAAGTTATGTTCAATTCTAAATCTCTTTGAACATAAACTGAACCAATGAAGAAATGTAGCACTACAAAGAAAACAAAGTGCTCCAGTGTTTCAAATACAGGATAGTAAAAGCAGACAAACAGCTTGATTAAATCTGATAGACACCATTACTTTTGTTCCAGAAGAAAAAGTACATTTCAGATGGTGCTTTCATCTCTCTTTTACCTCCTAGTAAAGGTCCAAAAATAACCCAAAAGAGTGAGAAGCACAAAGTGTTTTTTCTTCCTGCTTGGCTGGCTAGGCTGAATCACAGACCTACAAGACTGTCCTCCTTTGAGATGGAGAGTGATACTATTAGCCCTGCAGTACAGAAAGGAAATTGAGGCACACAGGAGGCCACATGACTGCTCCAACATTGCCACAAAAGCTGGGGTGAAGCTCAAAAGCTGAATCTTTTTTGTTCTGGGCTCATACCTCAGCCACTTTGCTCTTCTTCCAGCTTGATTGAATTACACATGCTACTGCCCATGCATCACAGACATGTTTTCAGGAAGCAAATATTTGTTTGTTCTACCCAAAGCGTGAAATGTGCTCATTGTTACCATATATTAACTAACAGTCAGATGTGAATGGAAACTCAAGTTCCAACACAGACAACTTCTTTGTTTGCTGAATTTTAGGAACACATTTTCCACTTCAAGTTAGATGAAAGGATCTTAACCCTGATTTTTTGCCATATGTGCAGCTGCTATCAGATAGTTGGAGAATATAAGGCAAAAAATACAGACTGATCCTTTCTTGATTTATTCTCCCATTATTCAGCATAAATGCTTAGCCATTTTAAAAATTTCTTGGTAAAATAAAAATATACCGTTTTTGTGATATCAGAATGGATATCAAGTCAGTAATTTTTGCATTCACATTCATTTTAATGTACCAATTGGCTGACAATAGATATCTGATTTTTTTTCCACATGTAAAATGTCATATAACATTAAAAAGCAATATTTGGTAGTTACTGAAAATATTTCACAGTTAGTATTTGCATGCTGCTTTTATTTTGCTCTTCATTTCCCTTTATAATGTAGAATTTAAAGTTATTTTGTACTTCAATATAAATTGAAGAATTCAGAGTTTATCCTTAAGCCAAAATGCTCACAGAAATGCCCTGGATCAAAACAGCTGATGTTTCCTGTCATATTCAGGTACTTAAATTGTTCACTGTTCTGTTTCTGGAAGCACTAAAGCCTTGTATTTATCCATAGGTCAGGCAGCTGCAAATCTGAACTGTGCCCATACTTAAATGTCTCTTTTTAAAGTAGAAGATGATTCAGACTAATTTGTTCTTGGCCTCTTATGAGCTCAGACTACCGCTTGAGTCCAATTATATGCTATGTCTTTGTGCTACTGACCTCCAATCTACAGGGAGCTGAACTGAGGGCATCTTGTCTGCCTCCCAAAAGGATTTTGGAATAATGATTTTGAATGTTTAGTGTGACACGAAGCCAATGATTTAATCTTTGGTATATTTGATTTAAGAGCAATATTAGGCAGGAGTGGAGAGAGAACCCTGTTGTAAATGTATTTTTAAGTATGAGGGTTTTAAGCCTTTAGCAGTGATTAGGATGTGCATCACAAAGTAGGTAGTGTGTGCATCTCATATTGCCCATGCAGTTCAACATCTCTTTTGGCTGGGAGGTTAGTTATTCAACTTACTTATGTAGGATTTATTAATGGAGATTATTATGCTTCGATAATCAAAGATTCAATATAAATGTTAATAGAAGTTTAGAAGTTGTCAAAACAGGGTGCCTTTTAACACAGAAACCTTGTCAACATACATGAAACTGGGAAAAAGGAAAAGAAAACATGGGAGAAGTGGAAAAGATGTGCTCTGCTCAATGAATCATGCTTTGTATGGAATCTTCTCCTCAGATAGTCATTAACTCCTTGGCTACATGCAGAAGGAGAAACTTCCATAGGTGGCATGATCAGAGCCTTTTCTTTGACTTCTTTCTGTGGGGCTGTTGCAATTTGTGTAGTCTTTCCCAGCATAGGGAGATGAGAACAGCAAGTGGGAACAGTCCAGGTTACACAATGTTTTGCCAGATTCCAGCAGACAGCATAGCCTGAGGGCAGGCAGGGAATGCACCTTGGCCTGTTACAGCCCTCCCTTAGCAGACTTGATTGTAATCAATCTTCTTGCTTTTAAGTCTCCCTCCTGGTAGTGTAGTCCCACCAGCTTCCTAAAATCTGTTTTGGCAATTTTACAAATCCTGGAGGCATGCAAAGTCACACCGTTACCAATGTCAACCTGAAGTGACTCAACGTTTTGACTGTTCTTAAAAAAGAAATAAAGCATTTCCTCTTTGTCTCGCTCAGGTTTCATATGTGATATGGATGTCTGGAAAAGGAATGAAACATAAATGGTGCAAATATAGTTTTCATTAATAAGTTCATGAAAATGTTGAGCATCTGTTAGTTCAATAATTTCTTTAAATTTATTTGAAATAGTTCATCTTAGAATAATCTCTGAGTGGAAAAAAAAATGGGGAAAGTTGCTCCTCTCTACTCTTCTTCAAGGTTAGTTAGTAAGGTGAAATGCACACAATATGAAACAATCAATGTCGCAGCACCGTCACAGTTATTAATGGGAAATAAATATGGATTACAGATGTGCTGTCTCGTTCCAAAAGAAAGTGGGTGATTTATAAATTGCCAGTTATCACTTTGAAATACCAGTCCTCACAGAGCATCTGAACTGGATTTATTTTGAAGGAATGATCTGGAGCAGAAGGTTTTACAGCTTGCTGTTGTTGTCCTTGAAAGCACTGAGACAAAACAGTGCATGCAATAAATCACATGCTGTATACCAAACATTGTTTACATGTTTTCAAGTGAGTTGCTAAACTAGTACGAAAGAGACTAAATTCCCATTGGTTCTTGGTAGAGATCCTTTAGGAATTATATTCTAGTTTCTCTTAGGGGAGTATATTCATAAAGCAATTTGTGGTTTAATCCCTACAGAGAATGTATTTCTTCTAAAAACCTTGCCTATGTCTTTGTGTTTGAAGACAAATGTAATTGATTTTACAAGACTGATCTTTTGATCAGATTAGTTTATTGGATTAGGTTTTTATCATCACCAGGATTTATTTGTTTTCCATGCTGTATTTATTTAGAAATTTTATCAAGGGTTTTTGCACACTGTGTGATTGTCTCTTAAAAGATTAGAACTTCCAATCAGTTTTTAGGAAGGAAAATTTGCATACTTCACACGAAAAGTTGGTTAAGGTTCACTGAGAGTCAAATGCCGTCATGCCTCTCATGAGAGGGCTGGAAGGGAGCAGTCTGTTCGAACTTCCAAGGAACGACCTGCATGGGAAGCCTGATATCTATGGCAATACCGAGGACCCCTGCGAAGGTGATTTAGAGCTGGTGGCTTCGCCCAGGATGCTCCGCTCCAATAGCTGCAAGATGGCATTGCAGGCATAATGGAGGCCAAAATCAACGGTGAAGTGTGCACTGAGGAACTTTTAGCATCTCAGCTGGCTATAGTAAGAAATAACTTTAATTTCAACTTCATGTATATAGATTGTGTGTCTTTTCTTCTGCCCATAACTTGCATAAACCTTTGTACTCACAGTCAGCTTTGGGTGTTGTGAATTTATACCTTCATTTGGCTTTTACCTTAACCTGACCTGTAGTAAGGGTGGTTTGAAGGTAACTGGCTCATATAAAAGCACTTTTCTTTGAAAGACTGGCAGCTCAGAAGACTAGGGAACTAGCATGAGCTGCATCCTCACTCTGTTCTGCTGTGCCGTAGCAGACATGTACAGACTGTTTAAGAGTTGGTGTTTCAGGGGTTGTAAAGGGAAGCAACTTTTGGTGACCAGCAACAACCAGAAGGAATCATCAGCATGCAGCAAGTAAGTGGGAAGCTCCCAGAGGCCCTCTCCAGGCTTTGTAGCAATTCTGTAAGTAATTCCCACTGCTGCTCATGTGGCTATCTGTATGAAGAGAGCTGGCACTGGGAGCAATTAGCAGCACTACAGATCAGGGTACCTAGCGAGGTGCTTAGCACAACAGACACCTGCTGACACATGCCCTGGAAAAAATTAGTACAAGGTTCTGGCTGACTTTCTAGATTTATGTTGGCTTGCTGTACAGAGCTTTTAACTATTGCTTAAGGAATTGGATGTTACGACAGTCTGACCCAGCACACATGGTAACAATGTGGCATCCATTTCAGTATGTTCTTGACACACTGTCTACTTGCACATCCATGGGTTATGCTAACCACTAATCCTTGAGTTATATTACTAAAACAAAAATTGGCAGTGAAACTCAATATCCTGCCAGCTTGTGAAATTCTCATTTAGAAACAAGAGTGGCTAAACCCATGGTAATGCAAAGAATATTACATTTATCTTTGTTTTCTGTTTAAATGCAGACAAATCAGTAGTGATGAGCTAGAAAACATCATTACCTCCACCCCCACCACTTCTTAGGCAAGTGAAAGAGCCACTAAGTACTTAGTTTTTGTGAAAACAGAATGTGAAAATTATTTCCATTTTGGAAAAAAATACTTTTATTGGTATCATCTAAATTATCCCAATCATTTACAACCAAGCCCACATCACTTCTTGGTTTGACATGCCATTTGGGCAGCATCAAGGAGTCTAAACAAAAGAATACCCTTTGGTTTACAAAGAAATACTGGGTGCTGACCCTTGTATTGAGGTTGCTGTCTTGTTATTTCCAACAGCTGTGTTATAGGAAACTTTAGAAATTGAAGGAGTTCCAGAAATGGAACTGCTCCTGATGTTTAACCTAAACCTCTCCTGACTCAGCTTCTTGTTGTTTCCTCGAGTCCTGTCACTGGTCATGAGAGTGAAGAGATCAGTACCTATCCCTACACTTCCCCTTGTGAGGATGTTGAGGACTGCAATGAGGTCTCCCCTCAGTCTTCTCCAGGCTGAACCAACCAAGTCACCTCAGCTGCTCCTTATACAGCTTCCTCTCAAGGCCCTTCACCATCCTCATGGCCCTTCTTTGGATGCCCTCTAGTAGCTTAATATCTCTTTTACATTGTTGTGCCCAAAACGTCACACAATACTCGAGGTGAGGCCGCCCCAGCACAGAGCAGCGCGGGGCAATCCCCTCCCTTGCCCGCCTGTCGATGCTGTGCCTGATGCCCCCAGGACAGGGTTGGCCCTCCTGGCTGCCAGGGCACTGCTGACTCACATTCAACTTGCCACTGACCAGGACCCCCAGGTCCCTTTCTGTGGCGCTGCTCTCCAGCCTCTCATTCCTCAGTCTGTCTGTACAGCCAGGATTGCCCCATCCCAGGTGCAGAATCTTGCATTTGCCCTTCTTAAGCTTCAAAGAGGTGGTGATTGACCAGCTCTCCAATTTGTTAAGATCTCTCTGCAGAGCCTCTGCCCTCGAGGGAGTAGACAGAGTTTAATAGATTTTGACACCAGAAAAGACCATTTTGGTCAAGAATTCTGATTTTGTACACAGGAATTATATGATGTTACCTTGTGGTTCTGCTTCCTGGCTGGTCCAGAGCATGCCTTCTAAAATTGTAATTTTAAGACCTGAAATGATGGACAAGTAGGTTGCTGCAGTTATATTAGCATCTATACAGGCTGAAATATGCAGCTAAAATAAAGATCCTCACACCGAAAAAGTTCATAAAACCAGAACATATTACCTAGTGGTATAACGAACTGAGTTCTTTGTCCAAGTCATCCCACTGAAATTATTGTGATTTAAAGGGCAAAAAAGGATGGTTCAGAAGGAATAAAAACACCAGTGTCTAGCCCAGTGTGAATCATGAACCCCATAGTGTTCATACTTAACTATAGTCTCATTGACTATATAGCATCTGAATATATAGCGTCTCTGTATATTGTGTACATATACAGATTATATATATAGATTATACATACAGATTATAGTAAAAATATATACAGTCTATAGACTATATAGCCTCTGAATAGTCTCCGAGAAAATAAAACACCAGCAGCAAAGAAAGCAGAAAACTCTTCAGGCAGACTCCAAGCACCAGCGTTTATACCAGTTACTTGTATCAGGAGAAACCACCTTGTGCTCAGAAGTGTTTCAAGAAAACATTTCTCGACTAAATGGTTTTCTAGGAGGAACAAAACTCCAAAACCTCAAATTTTACAATATTCTTTTTGCTACTCTTTAAAGAAAAACATGGATTTTTTGCTGTGTTTAAGTGTAAATTTATTGCACTAAACATGATAAATTAAATTATTTGAAGTTATTCTAACAAATGAGGTTATTTTTATTTTGTTTTTCCTCACTGTTATTGTTAGGCAAGTATGTTCATTTATACAACAGAGTTGCTGTGTTCCCCTTTGAATTAGAGAATTTAAAATATCTTAGAATACAAGAGCCTGATCAGGTAGGATTTAGCCATATAAACCTACACCTTTCAAAAGTAGAATAGTTTCTTCTGTTATCAGCACCCATTAGAGAACATATAACCATTCTTTCTCCAATCTAATTGCTACTTTGCTAGAAGATTTTTCCTAACAGTCACCAGGTAGATTTCTCTCTCAGTAAGTTGGGAAATATAAAGCAGAAATCAAACAAACAATTGAAAGTTCAAAGAATTTTTACAAGTAGGAAAAAGAGATGCATTGATTAATTCTTTCTTTAACATTCCCATTATTTAACTTCCGTTTGAAACTAAAAAGGGAGAAAAATATAAATGAAAGAAAAAAAGAAATCTATAAACTCTTTGTTTCCCCTGAAAGACACAACTCTTTCAAATCTTTCACATGCCATGTTTGAAGCAGGTTGCAAGCATCAAATCATGTTAAGCTCGACTTACTCTAATGCAACATGAAAGATACAGCCTGAAGTAATGCATTACAACGTGACTTGTCACATGTGGGAATTTTTAAAAGAAAGCAATTTGCTGATAAAAACAACACAATTAAACAATGGCTGGTTTGAATAAAAATGCAATATTTTCATGATATGTCTCAGTTTGGGGTTATAAGAGACATTTTGGTCTGAGAAAAGGATTAGTTTCCTGTCTGCTGGGAAATGACTAAGGTAAGAAAAGAAGCGTTTGGCAGAGCAGCTGTCCTTGGCAAAGGCAGTGGTTTGAGGCAGGCATTGCACTTCAAGGAATACTTCCACCACTGCAGCAGTCAACAGCAGAAGAGCAGTGTTTGGGAAGTGTGCATGGAAGTACACCATATACCTCTGCCACTTGTGGTCATCAGACATCTTGAGGCTCTTTATTCAAGAGTCTCAGTGCTGTGCTGTAAGGCATGTCAGGCAGGGGCTGTTCTCTCAATGATCTTGGTTATCTGCAGTTATTTTCCTTGCTTGCTGTTCTTGCCTTGCCTGTTGCAGGCACTTCTCTGTGACCACAGCAGTGGACAGGACTTGAGGATCCGCACAAAATCACACACATGGTCAGCTGCACACAGGGTGTGCTCCCTTTAACATGGTTTTCATCCCTCACTTATTCTGGTACCTTTCAAAAACCCCCTTCTTTGAAGGAAGATGCTACATGTTTCCCAACTGCATACAGCAGTAGGTCTCACCAAGCTAAGGCTGTTCACACAAACGAGGTGTTGGTGACCATGGGAGTTTAGGCTTGTTGAAGTAAAATTTTACATATTGCTCTTCCTGACAGTGCCAGCTGGTGACTCCGGCCTGTGCTGCTGTCACCTACACCTAGAATAAATAAAGAAGGCATGGAGTAAAGCTGAGTGGGGTGTGCAGCTGCACAAATGCCATACCATTTAATACAGGAGTTTAATACAAACTGTTGAGATAACCCAGTACAAGGGAAACACAAGCTGTACAAGAGGAGAAGAAAGGGCAAAGGCAAAGAGGACTGCATGGGAATGGAAGAGGAGCAGAAGCCCTGTTTATAGTAAGAAAAGGGATAGGGAGGGTAAGAGTTCAAGCAGCAAGTACAAACACCACCAAAATAAAGAGTAAAATCCTGTTTGCTTCTCCAGATGATAACGGGTGATGATAAAATGATTCACAGCACGGTACTGCTGGGAGCCTCAGAAAGGCTCTCTTCATGCAAGGAGCAAGGGTCTCACATCACCTCTCTGAGGAAGCAGGGCTCCATGTCCAGGCGCTGTGAGGTTGTGTTCCCAAAACACCACTGCAAAATACTAGGAAGCTGTTTAAACCGGAAGGATTCCTCTTCTGCATTCTGAATTTAAGAAATCACAATGGAAAATTAAAGCCTATGTTTTTAGCAAAGGAAACCAATGTCTTTTTGTATATAAAACCCTACTAACCATCACACATCTAGAAAGTCCTAACATGATTGACAGTGTACTTAAGAGAAGACAAGCTGGGAACAGAAAAGGTTAGACCTCAAGGACAATTTAACAAGCAGCAGAAAGACATTTGCATACGTAGTGTCTGAAACAGGAGCACAGAAGTGGAAGACAAGGATCAGCAAGTCCAGCCATGGTCACTGGCAAGCATGTCACAACATTTGTTCTCTTCTCTTTAGAGCCCGTAAAACACTTCTGTGTGCCCTATTACCAGCTACTGGGCTGCAATGAGAGAGAAAATGTCACAAGCATATCAGAGAATGAGAGCAGAAGATGGATAAAAATCATGATTAGTATTGCAACTTGCCATAGCAGTTCAATCCTGCTGTTCTTAAGGCACAAGCTTCACTTGCACTGCACATTGAGATATTTGTCTCTGAGCCTCAGTCTTCTCTCTGCCTTTGTGCCTGCATAGAAGGAGAGAGAATCAGCTGTCATTTCAATGCTAAAGTCCTTGAGATGGCAATGAGACGGAAAGAGTCACGTGTATATTTGTCTCCAAAGGTTATGTCCTCGAGTCTTCATTTCATGGTGATGGCCAGGGGTTAGAGAGAGTGTATATGTGCTCATGTTCCAGTAACTCTTTTTTTTTTTTAATCTTAAAAACATATGATGTGTGGATAAAATTCATCTCTTATGTAAAACTGCGTCACTTTAACAATGTCTTTTCAGAGATGAATTTGCGTCTACTCATTTAAATCAGATGAGCAATTTTAAATAAAACATAAGAACTGGTAAATAAAAACATCTGGTAGATGATTAAGTTCTACATATTGAGCTTTTATTAGGAATAGCTAATATAACTCTAAGAGAGAGCTTGTGTGTAAGCATTATTCATTTATATGTGGTTCCTGATCAGGAGTGGCAAAGAAACATGGAGGGACAGCAAAGCCACCATGAGACTTCTTTAACAGTGGGCTTGAAATGTGTTGCTTCCTCATTTATTCCTCTTCTTTTGACTGTGATGTGATTGCAATTTTCAGGAAAAAAATTGCAGTCAATTCCTTCCATGTTTTTATACTTGGTGCATTTAAATTAGACATCTATACTGTCTTTGTGTAAATGGGCTGGTAGGAAAAGGAGAGGAAAGATTTCAGACTATCCGGTTTTCATCAGAAGATCCCTGGGAAGATTTGGACACCTCTTGACCTGCCACATGCTGAAGGCACTTCATCTGTGGGATGTGCCAACTTTAGAAGTAAAGTTGTCCCCAATTAGAAGTGACTGTAAGTATGACAGCTTGCACATAAGAGGTATTCTCCCAATAAAAACACTACCATGAACAGTTTGGTTCCATCAAAAGCACAAAAAAAAAGATTTCCAGCTAACCAGCAAACTCAGCAAGAGACCCAAGAGAACCTTTGTTATACCTTTAATGTGAAGAAAGGCCCTGGACTACACCCAAAGGTGTGTTAAACTGCCAATACACTCAGTATGTCTGTGTTAATTTATATATCCTTACTTTAAAATACACTCTTGACATTCCTAATTACGGAAATCATCTATCTGTACAAACATGACTTAGGTTATTAATGTTCTGCATACCATCAGAAAGTGGGAGGCATTAATCCTGGTGAAATGCAAGAGAGCTGATGATCCAGGTCTCTGCTGGGTGAGCTGGTTGTGTACCACTTCTGTCAGTGAGAGCCAGTGAAGGGCTTTGTGTGCCTGTGCTGGGGGTGCATGAGGTTGAAAGAAGTTCAAGGCAACAGCTTCACAAGGATTTTTACAGCCCCTGACCTCCAGAAATGCCTGTCAGCAAGGATGGATGTCCTATGTGCCCTTCCCTTCTCCTTCTGCCCTAGACAAGGGCACGAGGGATAAGAACTGTGCTGTGGTTGCTTCTTCTGAGCTGCAGCCACACTACAGCACAGCAAAGATGCGCTGGTGACACCGCTGCTGAAGCCATGAAGATGCAGATGTCCACATGGACTGCACAACAGCTGAAGCAAGCATCACCCTGCTGCACTAGGAACCTTCCTTAGAAACATTTCTGGGAGTTCTTATTTTTATCAAAAGTGGATACAAGTTCATTTCAGTAGGGCAGTCTAAGCCAGGGCAAGAGAAATGTTTTATACAATTTTTTTCCATTGTCTTTGTCTGGCAATGCTAACCCAAACTAACAAGCTTCACTTGCATTGCACTTTCTCAGATGGGAGCCTGAAAGGCTTTTAGCTGTGTATGTTCTTGATTATTTTTATTTTTAGGCTTCTATCCTCCAAAGCCTGAAGACAATAGTGACATTAATTATAACAGGACTGCCTCACTTGCATGAGTGAGAACTACGCAGAGCTTTACCAGAACGTGTCCAAGATCCAAAGTAGAGAAGACTGTGTAAGCCAAGAGTCTGTGGACTTTAACACTTTCCTCTCTTTTAAGCAACTAAATCACACCATAAATAAAATAGGCTAACAGGATAATTAAACAGCCTGAGTGTAGCAAGGGGGAATATTTCAATAACAAATATTGCTACCCATATACCTCAACAGAATGTGCTAAAGTAAACAAAATGATAGCATAATTATAGTCATTCCAGTTATGCTAATTAGGCTATATACACGCTTCATTGATAAGCAACTGTGGTGCAAAGAAGTGCTGTAAGCCTGATATTTCCTTGGTTAGCAGCTTTGTTGTGCATATGCTGCTGTTATGATCTTAGTTGCATTAATGCAGAGCAAAAAAACCCCACAACCCAGACCTAAAAATAATAGTAGTAATAATAATGGTATGTGTCAGGGCAGGCTTAGTGCAAGGTTCAAGCCGAACAGCTCAGTGTGATGTTTCCCTCACTCTGAATTCAGGTTCCCAGAGAAGATTGCCAGCAAGACTTCCCAAGACAACATCCCAATAAATGCAAATACACAGCAAACATCGCAGTTAGTTGTGCTCCGCAGAGGGAGCCCTTTACACCTGTGTTTTGCTGACTCTGTAGCTATAATTTCTCAACACTCTGCAAGGTGTTTTGGATTGCAGCTGCTCAGAATTTAACATCACATCTTTTTTTTTTATGGAAGTATCACTTCTTTTTTTGTGTGTAAGGTTTTTCTGTTGTTTTTTTTTTTTTTTTCCCTGAAGTGTAATTATTTCACAAAAACTGCTGTCAATTTCTTAAAATATTAAATTTTATGTGAAAAAAAATCTTTTAATGGGAAGAAATATGGCTTTGCTCATTTTTGATGATTTTTTTAATGGAGAACCTAAAATAAAAAAAAAATTGAAAATTTTTAGAAACTCAATGGAGAAGAAAACACTACATAAAACAACTTAAAAATAGGATCAACAATTTTGACAAAACATTTTATAGCAGATAAAGGGCTCGTTTCTCAAAACAAAGAAATATTTAAGAATTTGCCTCTTCAAATACCCTAGGTTCTCTGTTTCGATCTTAAACATGACCTATGACACTTTAAATCATTCTTTCTTTTTTATTTATTCAATGTTTCTATTTATTTATTCAATTTTCCTATTGTGTCCTAATTTTGAACACTTCTGAGTGTCGAAAAAATCCCACCAACTTTGGTATTTTTACTAGTTTCTGTGTGTCATTAAGCTTTTTGCTACTGCTTGTTTGGGCTGCTACTACTGTAGTTCAGGTACATCTCTACTACTTGGTGGAAAGATCCCTGACACAGCCCCATCCACCCTGTGCCAGTATTATGGCATCCCCAATCCTATCAACAGTTTTGACAGGATGTTGCAGTGCTGTGCAACGCAGATACTCCTGCTTGCTCGGAGCTGCTCTCGGTCTTTCTCCTGCAGTGCCACTTTGCACTGTCCAGGCACAACTTTAATGGAGAATTAGGCCCAAAATTAGAAATAGAAATATCAGTGAAACAGATAAGATCAGTGCAGGATCACATTGGAATACAAGCACTTTGATGAGGTTGGAGAAGTCATTTTGAGGTGCGGTTTGAGCAAACCAGGTTCTATTTTTACCTACATCAGGCAGTTACTCTCCTGTCTCTATTCTG
This sequence comes from Callaeas wilsoni, assembly GCA_013398955.1. NCBI lineage: Eukaryota > Metazoa > Chordata > Aves > Passeriformes > Callaeidae > Callaeas > Callaeas wilsoni. The sequence goes on from VWPU01002244.1 coordinate 28,771, forward strand.
CTGGTAGGAGTCATGACCTCTGTGTGTTGGCCTCTCGACTACTTTGGAGAGGATGCTGCTGCTTGCCTCATTTCTAGTCTCACTTACCACCAACATTCAAAAACACATCTCAAACTTTTGAAAATTTATGAGGCTAGTTAAAAAAAATCAAACATACACATACGAAAGTAATTATTCATGGTCCAGTTTTATTTTCTTCAGCTGCTGATGTGGCTATTACATTTCAGCGTAATTGGTGTTTCATCATGGAACAGCAGTACCCCAAGTAAGTGTCCCAGCTCACTCAGCTCTGGCAGCCAGCTGTAGACTCAGCGTTGCACAGAAAAGCCTGTGGCACAGGAAACAAACATGACAAACCATCCCCAAAGGAAGACTGTTAAAGCAACATTCAGAAACATTTGTCTTGCTGTTGCAAGTATTAAATAAAAAGAGTCACAAGCCCGAAATAAAATATACTTTTGAAATCTAATTTTTCCCCCCACCACTGTAGATTTAGACTCCTCTTAATTGCTTGAAGTAGTCAAGAATTAAAGTTTCCTGTCCAAGCATATGATCTGAAATACTGTATACAGATCACGCCAAACTCCTATGTCAGTTTCTTTCACTTTGAGAAGTATTAAAAAAAAATCCTGATCTAAACAGTATCTCCAGAAATAATGAAAGACCTTCTCCAGATTCTACAAATAGTTACGTTCAGGCATGCAAGACCTTCAGCTTCCCCTAAGATTTGCTGGGTACAAAGAACAACTTTCAAGAGAAACTCGGTATTGCCTTTCCTTGACTGCAAGGCTGGAACTTAAATGTGCATGTGGAATTTTTCACAATATGTTGTGTTTGTGGTTTTAATTATCATCATAAGCGTCACAGTTAATCTGTAGTTCAACATGTGAAAATGTTTATATAGTTTTACATGCTGGCTTGGTAACACACACAAACATTTAGGTTTAAAGGAACATTGCGGGTTGGGTCCTCATCATGTTATGAACCCTTACGTCAGCCATCTGGAGACCCTCCCCAGCTCTTTCGCCACCTGTAACTCGGCCACCCAAGTTCTTTCTCCTTCTGACCTCACCTCCTCTAGCCAGCAAGAGAAAGCAATCCTTCTCTGTCCAAACTCTGAGGAGAAGCAAAGGTGAGAGACTCAGAACAGAGGATTTCTATGGTGCTGAATCCACCAGAAATCAATGCATAAGGAGTAATTCTGCAATGACCATGCTCTTCATCAATGGTTAAGGCTGGAGGTGGATTTCCCCAGCACGCAAACAGGACCTTGCTGGAAGGGGATCTCCCTTTTCCCACCTGCTTATTCCGGTATACGCATGATGCTTGGCAGAGGGGCAGAAAAAGCGCGGCGGAGAAGGCTGCAGAAGGGTAGGAAAGGTCACCAAGCATAGGCACTTCTTCACCAACCCAACAGCCACACATTGCACTGTGGTGCCAAGCACAGGATAACCTGGTCAGCACCCCATGGGAATGCCCAAATGCCACATTCTTTACCGAATGCCGAAGGATGCTGGCTCTGTCAGAGCATTCAGCTGATTATGACTGAGCATTTGAAAGCACAGATTATTACATTCTTCAGTGTAAGTCTACACTGAAGAAATACAAATTCAAATACTCTGAGCGATGGTGCTGCAACAGAGAAGATTCTGAGGCATATCAGCAGGCTGTGCACTCAGAAGAGAGTGGGCTCCTATGGCTCCAAGAGCAGTGCTGTGAGACTGTGACACCTCTGCACCTTTCCCACTGGGACTGTCCCACAGATTAACCTGCAGGACCAGATCTGACTTTCTCTCCTGTTCACCCATCTTTTCAAGGAGGAAAACCCAATTGCTCATCCTGAACCCAAGAGGTCCATTCCTCATCTGTTGGGGGGAGATCACTGACCTCTTCATAACTGCCCACAGACGAGAAACCAGAAATATTAATAAAGGACAAATCTTTATAAAGTCTGTCAGGCAGTTCTCAGCAAAGCTACTGTTCTCTGAGCTTCTCATGTTGTAGTCTTCCTACTACTGTAGTAGTAGTTTTCCTACTACTTCCTCAGTAGTAGGAAAAAACACTGGTACAGACTTTCACCTTTTTTACTCAAACACTTCTTTCCTGCTGAAAACAGACATGGTAGAATTACAAAGGGACTTGAATTATTTGTGGTGCCCATTGCCAGTGGTCTTCTAGATAAACTGAAGATAAACGATAAAGAAAAATTGTTACAGAAAAGAGTATAAAGAAGTAATACAGCTAAAGAACACAACAAATGGAGTGACAGCTTTTTCGTTTAGCAAGGAGTTGTAAAAAGCTTTGGAACATTCAGCTACTTGTGCATGGTCAACTCAACTTTAGGACAGAGTTTAAAGGTAATTAAGTACATTTTTTGACTACACAACAGGCTTGATTAAATCCTCATTCTTTCTTCTTAAAAGTCTTCTGTGCAAACCGTGTGAGACGTATGCTGTGTATGGGGTAGCCAGTAGTAAACTATGACACACCAATAGAACTTAAAAAGCAAACTCAGCATCTAGAAGGTCAAAATGCTGCCTTCTGTTCTATCACAAAGGCATTACCAAACTGCTTAATATCTCCATGTCCATTCCAGCATCTCTCTAAGGCTCAGATCACACATGACACTTTAAAATGAGATTGTTCCCACTGAAAGGAGTTTTCCTAAAATACAATTCATGCAGACTCAGCAAAACCAAACCACTTCTCTGAGTATCACAAACCCTCCTAATAGCACTGATGTGATGAGAAAGGCAACATAAATCTAAATATTCATGGAAGTTTGTAGAAGGCACAGTTTAAACAGCTGTGAAGAAGCTTATTCTGTATATGCATCAAATCAATACCAGTGTTCGGTGTGTGAAAAGAGGAACATCTTCATTCAAACCCAAACTACATAACACATCAAATTCATTCTGCTTCCAGATAAATCATACATTTCCAGATTTGTCTCTCATAACATTTTAGAAGTACTCCTTGGTGAGAAAGCAATAAATAAAGATTGTACACTACTGTGCATGTGCGTGCTCAAAGAAACTGTCTATTAGTTCCAGGAAAATATTTGACTCTCCTTATGCATCCCCCCTGATTCCTTCACGGTTGATATGGACATATCAATGCTATTTCTTGGAACAGTTTATTCTAAGCTCCTCCTTCATTGCAGCCAACAGGCTATTTATTGAATAATTCACTGTAACAACAATGACAATCTTATTATGAGTCTATTATGAGTCTAAGGTGATCCTGCACACGCCTTTTTCGTGTCTTTTTTTTTTTGCTTATAGGTAGAGAAATGAAATGTTATTTGTACCACAGAAGACATCCCTGTCATTCAGCAGTTTCACCCGAACAAGTAATACATAGAAACTAATGAGGGTGGTACAATGCAAAGACTGACAAAAAACCCATGGGGGAGTTTCTGGGACATTTTAAAGCTTCTAGATGCTCACAGTCGTCACCTCACAGCAGAGATGGCAGAAGTGTGTCCCAACGAAGACACCCAAGCACCACCCTCAGCCACAGCGCAGTCACCTTTGCTGGGAATTTCGGAGTGCCAGCTGCAGGAACAGTGGCCCTGAGGCTCCAGCATGTGCTCGCTCCCGCTCTACCACAGCAGCCCTGGAAGAAAAGAACTGGCATGGGAGAACATGGGGGATTTTTAAATCAGCACAGCAGCCTTCTGCGCATGTGGACCAGCCCATATTCATTGTTGCATCCAGGGGACGGGGGCAGCTGGAGGAACACAAACTCAGCAGGGGGGCAGGTAAAGGTAATTACCTTCTAGGCTTCCCAGCAAGATTCAGCAGAAGACCTGTATGATAATTCTTGGACAGATTTGATACAATGTCTGTGACAGTTTTTTTTCTTCGGGATCAGCTCTGGACCCCAAATTATATGTGGCTCAGAGGAGGACTACAATGACTATAGGGCTGAGAGAATTATTTACATCCTGATGCAAATACCCAGCCATTCTGGCGTTCCCTTTCAAATGATTACAAGTGTGGGATGTTTCACCTATTAAAGTTATGGCAACAGCTTCCGTGACATGCACGGGTCTGGCTGCACTGTTGGGTCTGGATATGTCATTATCAGGGATCTCACATTTTTTCTTCCTTACCACTTTCTATGTTGGACAATTGCTTGGAATGTATCTTATAAAGAATCTCCCTGTAGGTAAAGTTGCCCAACCACTGGAGGTACTGAAGGAGAGACAATGAGAGGATGTAGCTTATCCTGAGGCTTTGAAAACAAATAGCACATTGTTGCAAATTCGTTGGGGAACAACAGAGTGAATGACTCATGTTGAGTCATTTCTTTTTGCCTGTTTAGGAGAGGAAGGCGAAGTGTTTTCTTGTTTGCTGAGCCAAGCTAGACTAAACAGGTCAGTTATGGCAACACCATCTTGTGGTTCCCAGTTAATACAGCCTGACCCAGGGCAGCTACTTGTGGACAACTTATACTTGTACACTAGAAGTTACAATACCATTTAACTGGTGTTCTTTCCAATTTGTTAGATTTCAGGTCTTGTTCAATACAAATCAATCTGGAGCGTGCAAACTCTGTAAACTCAGGAGGCATTGGTTCAAGACAGAGTGAAAGACAGAGAACCTCATTTTTGGTTAGAAATCCAAACGTCTTCTAAGAAGGTTTGATTTCTTGCCTGCTGTGCAACTGTTACAGAGAATTTTACTCTGAGTAAAGAGAAATTAAAGGACATTAGTGCTATCAGAAGACAGAGGGTAGGAATAGATGGCAAACTTCTAAATGGGCTGACAAAGACCTGGATTTCCTTCACTTTTGAGCAGAGATGGGGACAAAACATGATCAGTACCATTCCAGTTAAAAAGTCCTGACTGTGTGAAGGGGTGTATCTTTGCCCTTGCAAGTATTTATATTATTTCTGATGCTCAATTAACATATGTTTTCACCAGCCACTTCCAAATAGATTTAAACTTCAGAGCACAAAAAAAAATATTAAAAAAGTAAACTTCTAACTGCATGCTGCAGAAAAAGCAGAAAAATGTTTCTGCTATCAAAGCTCATGTAAGAATTCTTCATGGGCAAGCTTACAAGGAGTATACCATCTCTTGAAACAACCTGAACCAGATGCTGAACTACTTGAGGCTTAGTTCCTTGAGGCAATTTTTGTACTGTAAAGTAGCACAACCAGATGTCGCTACCTGGAAGGCCTTCAACATCCATTGTACTTAACATAATGTGAAGATGACCAAACATTATTCAGAGCTGAAGACTAAATGCAGCAGAAAACATAATGCACTATTAGTTCATCATGGTCTGCTCTGCAGAATCAGTACTGTTTGGAAGCTGACCTTTAAGACAAGTGTGACTAATATGGCTGAAAAGCAAAGTGTGGCTCCAAAAGCAGAAAGGAATATAGTGGAGCAGAAGACTTCACTGGAAGAAGTGTTAAGCCTAAGTGCTGGAGAACTCTGAGCTCCAAAGTTACTTCTGCACTGATACTGTAGTGTCATTGTTCAATAACATTTTCACTGCCTTCTGGGAAGAGGATGCAAGATCCTGCAGCATGTTCCAAATAAGGCACATCTATACATACTGTATGTATGCATTTCACAGTACCTTTTAGATTTTTCTCAGTTGCATTTTCCAATAATTGAGGTGAAAGAGGGCCTTTTCACCCCCAATCGCACTCATAGTCTGATGAAACTTCACAACAGCATGCTTCTTTCACAGATCAAATTTCAGTATTTAAAGGAACTGCAGAAAAGTGAGTTTTCCTGTGAAAAATTCTCCTCTTTGAATTTTGTCTCCAATCTAATTCTTATTTCAAGTAATAGCAAATCATGGAAAAAAATTAGTTTCATTGCACAAATCACTGACTTGAAATTATTTCAAATGCAGCCCTAGATGCGCTTCTATAATCTTGATAAAAATCAGAAAAAAAAATGGAAGAGGCACAAAAGAAAATTTCAATATTCTAAAACCTTACTAAAGAAAACAGAAGGTCCATTTTTCTCTCCTTGCTGACTGAAGTTCAGGGGTTAGCTATATTCATATACCATCTATTCAAACTGGTTTTATTTTAAAGAAAAATTGTAAAATGTTCATTTTTTCTAAGCCAACCACATCAAGAGAGTTTATCAGATTTTCCAAGAAGTATCTGCTATGCAAAATCCAAGCATGATTCGAGATTGCAGGACCTCTGAAGAAACCCACTGACAATGAGTTGCCTATTGTAAGGACACTGAGGTTATTTTGTTTGTTGGAACAGAGGCTTGAAGTATAACCTCATTCCCACACAAAACAGTAGAGTGCATGGTGTTGTACCTCCTGCACATCACAGCAAGTCTCTGCATTGGTCACTTCCTCAGTACTTGTTTTTTCTAAACTGTAAAAAAATGCTCCCAAATGAAACCCATGCCAAAGGCTCAGAACTGAGATGTAGTAATACATGCAGCAGAAATCAGGGTTAATATTAGAGGAGCATATACCACCTTAACTGTAGCAGTGTTTAATAAATGACACTTCTAAAATACAGCAACTGAATTCTACCAGTGCTATTAGTAAGCTGTCTCCTGTACTGAAGGAATGAACAAGGACAATATTGTTACTTATAATTCAGAGCTAGCTTGTATGAAAAAGACATGTGGCATCGGGAAAATGTAATTAATTTGGTGGTGTAAGCCTTCATAAATTATCAAGTATTCCCAATAGCAGTCCTGCAAAACTTACAGAGAACATGAGCTGCCTTTAAATTACTTAGTTTGCTTGCTACCAGAATTCTTTTAAGGTGGTTAGATACTGACACACTATTAAAAATGCTCAAACTATTGCAATGGCTGATACATTGAGCCACCTTTAATTAAGACCATAATGTTCCTTTGGGCCATACCTAAGACAGTAATCTGTGTCCAGAGGCTGTCACTCTCTTCTCTAATGGACTACAGCACACAAAAATTAATTATAGGGGAAAGGTTGCTGCTCCAACTGGGACTGGAGAGTCGAAGGCAAACATTTTGCTGTTGATCAAAATTAGTAGCTCCTTTTGCAACAGCTAACACAATTTCTGTCACATAGCACTTAACCCTCTCTTCCAGCATTAATATGAGCAAATTTGTTGCCCAAGGGGAAATTTTTATGTATTCATTCATTTGTTCATTATGATGCCATCAAAATTTCACCTCTCCAAAAATCAGGAACAAAACTTAACTTGAAAAATTCAAAAGAAAACATCAGAGATCCCAGCCACAAGATTATTGTAAGCCTATGTCAACATAAACAGACTACAGCTAAACAAAGATTTAAAAATATTTCTAACTCTTAGTTGTTTCAATTTTTAAACATATTAATTTAGGACCTGATGATTCTTTTTGTATTTGCTTTCAGCAAATATTCAATGGTAAATAATTTTATAGGAGCGGTTGCTTGCAGACACAGTAGATTTTAAGCAAACAATATAAAATATTAGTTAAAAGAGAATTTTCCAATCATGGATAGTACTGCCCATTGCCCAAGACAGTTAACGTTTTGACTCTCTGAACCAGAGAAAGCAAAGCTGCAGGAAACAGAAAGAAAAACATTCCCTGACAAAGATACCTTCATGGTAAACTGCAGTTACTTGTGTTTATCAAAGAACCCTCTTGTTTTGTGAGCTAACCACAAAGATTTCATAACTCACCATCAAACTCACCGAAATATTCTGCTGGGTTAAAACACATCTGCACAGTGTTGACACTGTGTTTTTTCCTGCCTACAAGAGGAATGAGGGAGAGGGAAATATGAGTTATTGCAAATATTTAAGCTGAAGCGAGGAGTTAGGGATGGAGGAGAAAAAGGCTTAACCTAAGTAGTAAGCTTGAAGATAAATTGCTGACTAAAAGGAGACAGCAATGATTGTCTTGACACAGGATGGCCCATGCAATTTTTCAAAAGATGATCATCAAAATTCAGAGCAGCAACTGCCAGAACGTATCTGCAGACTCCCTCCTCCAGCCTCAGGATACAGGCAGCTCCCATGAACCTCAAGGGAAATCTTTCAAGCACCAGTGTTCCCTATTTCAGTAACACCTGAGATGATTAAATGAACAGTGAAACTCAGCTGTAAATTTGCAGCAAGGTTGCAGTCGGCAATCTGAATAGTGTTAAGAGAAATGAAATAAAAATTAAATCAATGCTCACAGGATAATGTAAATCAGATGCAAATAAGCTTCCATTTTATTTGTCTTTTCTTTGTTTCTTTCTAATAGTGGCATATTTAGCTCGTGAAGTGCTCAACATTTATTTTAAAACCCAGTGACTCTATTATTTCAGGAGATTTCTTGGGGGATAAGGACATAGAAAGTTCCCATTCCCATGAATAAAATGAACCTATATCTTTGCCTCTGAATAAGTTCAAAATGCAAGTCAGAATCAAATATATGAATATGAAATGACAAAAATACAATTCTTATTACCAAAAAATCACAGAAGCGGGCATTTTTCTATCAGGACCCTCTTCACAAAAGCAATGCCAGTGTGAGTAGCATGGTAGCATGCTGTAACCATGTAAAAACACCCTTTTTTACACCCTCTGCCTGTTATTTCCAGCTCACACAAACACGTATGTGTCATATACGTATCAGAGGTACATGCACCATGTATCCCCATTCTGTCTAATCAAAGTGCCCGAAAAGGTATCCTAATCATTATCCTTTAAGGAGCAATCTAAACATGCAGCATGTGTCCCTAGGATCTTAAGGGTGCAGGTTTCAGGTTTGGCTCTGCCATCAAACTATGGTACTGATTTGGTCCGATACCTCAGTGTCAATAAACCAGCTTCCTAGTCTGCTGTATGGAAATATTCCACAGTTCATTTTTTTTCTGAGCTGCAGTATAATTTGCCTCTCTAACACAAGCTCAGCCCTTATGAAAGCTACCTATTCATCAACCCAGATACCTGACCTGTAACCCTGAAGATAATGGCTAACAGAAAATCAAAGTCAAAGACCAAAGTACCTACAGAATTTCCTAATGCCTCTGTAGCATTGTGTAAGTACTTCAGTCCTAGTAAAACTGTTTTGAAGCTAGCACTCATTCTTCAACCTGCTCCAGGCCAGCCTGACACAAATCACCACTGCCAAGTGCCAGAAGCAGGCTGGAAAGTGTTGATGAGGGTTTGTGTTTTGGTAGATCTACTGCTACAGCAGAGGCAATCTTTCTCATATTTCCTTCATTTCCAGAATTAACCCCTCCTTTGACTGACCTTAAAGCAATCATCAATAGCAGAAGAAACTAGCATTCAGCAAGATTGGTCTACATTTCTGTTCTTCTTTTCAATGTCTGAGTAACAGACAAGACTACATAGCCAGTCCTCCAAGTCCATCATAGCTCCTGGCTCATGGCACAGGCAGACATGACTGTGGAGCAAACATTGCACCTCTGTCTCAAAAATTCACTTTTTAACCCCAGTATAAAACCTTTCTTGGTAAGGTGTAATCTGTTCTAGGACAAACACAAAAGTAGGCCCTTGGTCTACATGGTGTTTTTTTACATTCAAATAGCCTGAGCAGTTTGAGGCCAATACAAGTGCTCTCAGAATGCCCTGAAAACCTCTCATGGAGCTTGTCAGATCAATATCAATAACCAGCAGGAAAGATGTTTGAACTGAGAAAACTGGAAGCAAATCTGGTATGATACCGCTTTAGTCTTTGAAGCAAAGTGTGGAAGCCAAGCTGGAAGCTGGGAGAGAGAACAGGAACTTCGAAGAAGTTCAAAGGAACTTCTCTTTCTTTTCACTGCCACTCTTTACTCGGCTATGTGTTTCTGCCAGAACAGATTGTTCTGATACCTTGATACCTACAATGGCACCATCATATGCAGAACTGGTCTCTGTCAACTGTGCACACCAGTAAGTACCACAATAAACCAAAAATCTCAGAAAAGCAATGAGCTCCATCAGTCTGCAGTCTTCCTGTCTTCTTAGTAGGCTGTCAGAAAAAATAATCCCAGACTCAAAAAATACTTCCAGACTTCTCCATATCAAATCTTTTGGGATGTGTATCTTCATCTATTATCCTCAATTGAGGAAATAAGGTAATGAATAGAAAAGACCACTAATCTCTTTCATTAATGTCCCAAGTGTATGAATACACTTTACAATTCCTTTGTTCCTAGAGCCAAATAGCTGAAAATCCTGCTTTGGTTAATCTTTGCCTAAAGGGTTGCTCAAAGCCAGCCTTTTTGATTAGCCCCCAGTATAGGAGAAGAGTAAGGTGAAGGGTGAGCAGAGACACTGAGAAAGAATGTTGTGCAACAGCAGCCCAGGTAGCTGGCATCAGCAGGGAAGCATTCCTGCTGCCCAGCCCTTAGGGAGACTGCATGGCTGAAGAGCTTTGGCCAGGAGCAGAAATAGAACAATTCAGGCAAGCCCCTACTGGACTGCCAGGAACACTGGAGCAGCAAACAGGCAGCTCCTTCTGCTGGTTATTCCCCGTGCAGAACTGCTTTTCTTTGTGCCACAGGTACACCCTACTTTTCCAAAACCTTTACATCACCTGATTCTCTCATTTTCCCAGTCTTGAATTCTTCCTTCAGGCTTTTTCAGTTTTATTGAGTTATTCAAACAGCAAGGGTAAAAGGGCTGTTTCAAAACTCAGAAGGTTGCTGTGAGATTTAATGCAGGCAGAGAGTTTCGTCTGCTCTAGATAGTGAAGTTAGAGTGGAAGAGGGATCTACCCCCCATTATCACTAACATCCTATTTCTTTGTCATTATCGCTTAATTATCTTGTCTTGTTTATTTAAACAACAAGGCAATTAAGAGGCATTGTCAATGGAACAGAACCCTGGCACAGGCGAATGGTCTCTGCTGGGAGATAAATGCCAAGATATTTAACAGGCAGCAGCATAACAGGAGAGAGATTGTTTCCAAAGCACTGGGCAGTGATTGCTGGAAAATGTGTGCCATTGCTACTGCAGGATACCTTACAGTCCTCCTAACAGTCATTAATTGTCTACTGCTGGGAAGTCCCTTGGTACTTTCTCCAGATATGGCTGTACTTTATGAATATACCTAAAATACTCTGCTGGAATTTGGCATTACCAAAAGAATGCTGTAAATACCAAATGCCATACACCAGAAAAGAACTCAGAAAATAACAACTGGAAGTAGCAGTGACTTACAAGTAGCTAAATATAATTTCATTAGGAGATTATTTATGGGGCCCATAGGATGGAGTGAAGGCATTGTTCTATCTCATCAGACCAACAATTCATCTCATCCCGTGGCTGTTCTCTGACAGCACTGAACAGCAAATTGTTCAAGGTGCATAATATCTTTGCACCAGGTCATGATAGAACAATATGCCTGTAGCAGGAGTTTATGCCCAAGATGTAGAACTAGTGGTGTTTTCCATCCTGAAGTAGCAAGAGTCATTTGTCATTTCATTGTTTATTCTAGTGTAACCATGCTAACCACTTGCACAGCTTAATGTTTTTTGAATACTTTTCATTTTGTCTGGATTTGCATCAAATAAGAGTGGAAATTTGCACCTAGTAGATGTGAAAGGAGAACAAAGCACCTTTGGTAAGCACAGAATGCTTATGGGAGAGGACCTGGTAGGAGTGAAGACACTTTGAATGGCCTGATGGGAGGGAAAGGAGTAGGACTGAGGTTTGAGGAACTTTGGGAGAGAAGCAGTTGGGAGTAGGTGAGATGAGCATCTCATGGGGAGCTGTCGTGGTTTGACGCTGGCCCAATGCCAGGCACCCACAAGAGTCACTCGCTCACTTTCCCCTGCCACAGCTGGGCAAAGGAGAGTAAAAAAAATTAACAAAGGGGTCATGGATTGAGATAAGGATGAGGAGAAACACTTCAAGGAGAAAACAGGCTCAACTTAAGGTTGCAAAGTGAATTTATTACTAACAGAATCAGAAGAGGGTAATGAGAAGTAAAATAAGCCCTTAAAACACGTTTTCCCCCCAGACCCTCCCTCCTTCCCACCAACAGTACAGAGAGACAGGGCAGGAGGGTTTTGGTCAGTTCATCAC
>VWPU01002247.1:0-13839 GCA_013398955.1 Callaeas wilsoni
AAACGACTTTCATGAGAGCCTGGTGTTTGGCCGGTGTCAAACAACAAGCTGAAAACGAAGGATTAGAGCTCCTTACTGCTTAGTCAGAAAGATAAACCACAGTGGAACAACCAATGCAAATTATGGTGGTTCCTCTGTATGTGTGAGTGTTGAGGGACCGGCTGCACCCTGACGCAGGGGTGAGACAGCAGAAGCTCTCAGAAACTGTTTTCTTTATGATTCTTGCTGCTTTGATGTGTATTGCCAAGTGAGTAGGTGGTGAGGCACAGTACCCAGTATTGATTCCTTTTTTTAGAGGATGCTAAGCCACCTAAGTACATAATTTCTGTTCCATAGCATTACTGTTTGCAATGATTGATTTTTTTTTTTTAGCATTTTTTTAAAAGTCATCTCCTATGTGAGTGACCTGCTGTACAAATCTGTTATCCCTCAGATACCAGACCTGGACTGCTCCTCTCTCCTGGCTAGTATTGTCTATTGTGCACTAATGCCAGGTGCCAGGTCAGATAATGGGGCCAGATCACTCACAGCAGCTCCAAAGGGCCATTATGTCACTTCATGGTGCTGCTGATCAATCACTACTGCTGGAGCCTGCTGCTTCTCAGACATCTGTAAGCATTTGCTGTGTTGGCTGATTTGATTTCTTCCAAATGTAATCGGAGTTTTTACATTTGTCTTTACTGTTTGCTTAGTGTCAGTTGAGAGAAAATGCATTAAAGAATAAAATGCTTCATAACTTTCTATGGTTTCTTCCTATTTTTTAACACTCTTCAGCCCATTCCTTGAGGATGGAGTTGCTGTGCCTTTTGTAGCTGTTATCGGTGGATCTTATGTTGAATTTGAGCCAGATTGTTTGGAAGTCAGCAGTGTTGTGGCTCTCTGAATGGCCATGTGCTCTTTGGGGGCATTGTTCTGAAAATTTTAGAATGCTGAATTTGTCTCAGTCATGATGATATTATCTGGTATAATTGGTGGTATTATTGCCTCCTGTGAAAATGGTTCATGGCATATCAAGATCCTTCCTAATTGAGCTATGTGAGCTGTGCCCACCCTCTCTCATGAGGGTAATGTAGACTCAAACTTCTTGGCAGCTTTTCTTAAAAACATGAGTAAGTCTCTTCCCTTTCGTCTTGCAAAGCTTCTCATTAGTGGGGAGCTCCCCCAGGCTAAGGAGGCAATAAAGTCATGACGGATTTTAAGAAAGTCACCCATCCATGATATTAAAGAGCTTTTGGTAGCATTGTACAGGCCTCTGCACGTTACACCTTGGGACACTTTTTGCTTTATGTGATCTTTGTGTGAGGTATGTCTTTATTCACACTTTCAGCACACATCTACCTGGCACTACCAAAGACCTAAAGGTTCTCAGATTTGGTGTTTGGGGAGTAGAAACACAGAGAACATACTTTAGAATAAGTGAAAAACAATGGGTTGTGCCAGCAGAAAATTAGTGGTTGCATTCCTGCATTTTACAAAGACTAAAAGCATAGGAACGTCTTCAAAATTATTTGCAGTTTTCAGTTTATATAATATTATTGAAAGGTTGGTGATTAGATGGGAAAGAAAATGTGTAAAAGTCTTATGAAGCGCATCAAACATTGTATCTTGGATGTGCAGCCCAAATTAAGATTAGTGTGTTCTTGGGTATACTACATTTGCCTTTAGAAAGGTTGTAGCACAGCTACATAGTAAGCTCTAAAGAAAATATTTCAAAATTAGTGTTTTGATACCAGGAAGCTTCAGCCCACATCTTCTACAGAAAATGTCACACCAAGTACTGCTAAATATAGATGCAGAACTGTGTGAGCAGAAATTCCTGTGCCTCACCAAGGCATCAGCACGTGGGCTGGAATTCAGGGAGGTGAAGTGACCTGAGCTAACTTATGTTTGGTAAAGCTAGATTTATTCATAGCCTTTCAAGGCAGTTTGCCCAACATTAGTTGGGTTCGAATTGCTCCACATTTTTAAAGCAAGCACATCTTCACAGGAGTATCTGTGGCAAAAATGGACCGAAACTGTGGACACTGTTGAAATTAAACAGCCTGTCTTTTCAAGGCTTTTTGTCCTTGAAGGTGCAAGTTTGCTCTGTTCCACCAGGTCCAGTTCTCATTAGTTCATATGGACTCACTTTTGAAAGTGAAGGGTAGTTTGACCTCATAGTTATCATTATTCCTGTTTTGTCTGCAATTACCAACAGAGATCCATCTGGAAAATCATGTACCTACTTTAATTTTTATCGAGAGCTGAACCATCCCATGTTTCTAAAGGGGCAAGGCCTAGTAAACACATTTCTCATGTCTCTCTTATATTTTATTTTTAATGTCACTTGAACGCTCACCTAGTGTCACTTGAACCTCAGTAGGTAATCAGGATATCTGTAATTAAAAAATCTACTAAACTGGCACATCTTCCAGGGAAATGAATTAAACCTGGTGGTATTTAATTATGCTGCTTAGGGAAGCTTTGGCTTCTCTTATCTACAATTCCATTGACTGTGTTTTTGGAAACTGCCCCTACTGAAAATTCTGTTTATCTGTGACAAACCCTGCTCGTCAGAGTGAGTGGATGCTGCTCTTAGGTTCTCTTCCGTCAGTGTCTATATTTTCCAGAGCAGCTCCTTCAGTTATGGGCAAACCAGGATCCTAAGTTGGATCTGGCCAAGGTAAAATTCACCTCTGGGACAGAGAATTTGGAGCAGGGAGATGCTTCACAGAATTTCTCAGAATGGCTGAGGGTGAAGCGTTGCCAGGCTCCTGTACCTCTGCGGTTTAGCTCTGGCACTATACAAACTGCGTAAGCTAAATTTTTGTTTCTTAATGCTGTTCCTCACCAACTAAAGCTGTGTGGAGTTTGAGTATTGCTTGGTATAGAGTGTTGCATGGTACTGCTTGATCTGAGCTTTAAATTGGATCAGAAGGTCTGTACATCTGTGATACATAAACTCATATTCAGATCCATGCCTCAGCGTTTTCCAGAGGTGTTGTCACACATGTGACAGTGAAAAATGAGAATTTGGGCATCAGTGCTGCTGCCAGAATTAATTTGTGGTGCCCAGTGTGAACTGTTGTGTGTGATGATCATGTATTTATGTTAAAAATGTTATTGCAATACAATAGTGTTTTAATTAGCTGGGTCCACTTTCAAATGAAAGCATCAAACTTGAAAGTCAAGCAGTTTGTTGTTAATTGCTGCTTTTTAATATGTCTTAAAATAAAAGATATTGTGTCTCTCTGCATGATTCAAAAATGCTGAACTAGAATGTGTGGAATATCTGCCAGCATTAAGAATTTTTGGATAGGTGCTAAAATAAAAAAATCCCTGAGCTTCCCTCAAATTAACACAAGAATTTTACTATTGGAGATGTTATTTCTTAACTAAGAGGTACCTACTTAAACTTTCTTTGAATAAGTCTTGTGACATCGCTGCTTTCCTAATTTTCTAGTCTGCCTCCAGCAAAAAACTTTTTAATGTATCCAGTAGCTTGCAATAATTAATTAATTTGCACTCTCTTGCTTTTTAAGGACAAACTATGTGGTCAATTTTGACTAAAAACTCTTCATTTAAAAAGTTAGCATTTATGAAATCAAACACCAGCAGCTCGGTAATTCCAGTGTCATTTGCACTGGGAGCCTTCTTCCTTTCCCAAATGAGAGAGAGAGAGAGCTATCCTATACAAAAATCAAACACTGCAACCTACAGCAAGTGCATGTGAATTAGGAAGTGGAAAAGATCCAAGATTAGTTACACACAAAAGTGAAGCCAATTAGGCTGTTTCATTTCTTGGTGAAGAGTAACTCAGAGAAGTTAAGCGTCATAGCAAATTTTCAATTAAGTACAAGAGTTACTTTTCTATTTTAACAGTCACTTTTGGTACCTGGCTGTTATAATTAGTGACATACCTGGCATTTTAAAGACTGGCATGAATAATGTAAAGGCCTTTATTTCAGCCTTCCAGTTGTGATATTCTGCTTTTAGTCTTAATGACTGCATGAGAACAGGTTTTGTTAGTGCTTCATCTGCAAAACAGTGATGCTCATTTTGAAGAGCAGATGTCCAGCTACACCAAGTGTTAAATCCTAATTTGGGACATGCAGAGGTAGATGTGCACAGACTTGATGCCCTTCAGCTCCTGAGCCACCCTCAGAGGCTTCCAGACTGACAAGAGGAGCTGCTGCTTTCCCATGTATGACCTAAAACAGGCTCCAGCTGTGTGAGTCAATGTTACCCACCCAATAAACCCTCCTTTCCACCTCCCCCTTACACAACTGTGCTACTCTGCAAATACGCTGCTCATGTCCATGTGGCTCATGTCCATGGTAATGGACAGGAGCAGCCCAAACTCAATTTAAACTGGCATTCAGGTAGCCAAAGAGGAGGTTGCACTGGAATGAATTAGGTTTCCGACTGACTTAAAACTTTCACAGCTGCTGAGCATAAAGGAAGCTGTAAGTCAGACTCGGGTCTGTGGTGTTGCATTTCCAAGTAGCTGCCTCCTACAAGACATTGATTTCTTCACAGAAATTTTCCCATCGATAGGAAAGGCTGTCCTGACATCATGAGGTTTGAAAAGTAGTTTGAAGTACAGTCAGTAGCAGGCAAATACTGAAGCCAGGCAGTCAGCCAGATTGGTTCATCCTTCATTAAACAGAAAACCATGTTTCCCGTAATATTTGTGTGAAAACATTAACAAAGCTCAGTGTTCTGTGCTTTGAATTAACTTGAAAATTAATCTAATTTTTAGTCTTTTCATTCTTGGTTTTTTAAAATTGCATTTAATGCTGGTTTGGAGACGAGCAATTGCAGCAGTATCAATCTACTTTTTAGTCTTTTCATTCTTGGTTTTCAAAAATTGCATTTAATGCTGGTTTTGGAGATGACGAATTGCAGCAATNCTACTTTTTAGTCTTTTCATTCTTGGTTTTCAAAAATTGCATTTAATGCTGGTTTTGGAGATGACGAATTGCAGCAATTGCGGCAGTATCAATCTACTTTTTAGTCTTTTCATTCTTGGTTTTCAAAAATTGCATTTAATGCTGGTTTTGGAGATGAGGAATTGCAGCAATATCTCTGGACCTGGCCACATCTGGAATTTTGTTTGAGATAAAATCGTATAGGAATGGAGGAGGGAAGGCACTGGGGGTGACACAGCTGGGCTCAAACCTTAGCCCAGGCTCCCTGTGAGCTGGGGCAGCTTCTGCTCCTGCGGTAAAGATTTCTGGCAACCAAAGAGCACAAACGCAGAATGAATTTGCCTAATTGCATCCTTGCTTATGCACAAGTGGTGTGTAATAGATATTTACAAATCAGGCTGCTTTTCAGATATCAGCACAATTTTATGTTTGGAAGATGGAGCTGTGCTAATTTTATTTTATACTCCAAAATGAGAATGAGTAAAATGAAATTAGGTTCAGTACTGACTGTGTGCAAACCTTTCCATCGCAGTTTGCTATAAACAAAAGAAGTACATGTAACCCCATTTGTTTGGCCTTCATGGATGAGATCTGAAATAGGCTTTTTTGTACCTTGGGGCTTGTGGTATTGAGTAAAGCAGATGTGCTCTATCTCAAAGCAGGGCTATGAAGGTGTTTTGGTCATGGAAGCTTTTTCCACTGCTGGCTTGGACTGTGCTACCTGGCAAGCTAGCAAACTTAAAATCTTCAGGTTCAGCCCTGGATCTGCTATTTTACGTGCTTATTTCACTGCAAGTGTTTCTGAAAACAAAAATATGTTTTTGCAATACTCACTGTTCCATTCTGGGTTGAAGGAAAGAAGGGGGGAAAAGTGAGATTCAAACTATTGATTCTTGTAAGAGTTGTTTCAGTTTCACTCTATGTATTGAAATAGGACATTTAACTTAATGGATCTGCATGTGCTGCTTTGTTCACAGCCTTAATTTGGCATTTGGGGGGGCTTTTGACTTAGGTGGTCAAACCCTGGAGGAAGGTGGAAAAAAACCCAAGCCAAACACACACACAAAACAAATCAGCAATAAAATCTGGCATACTGATCTTAACTATTTGCTTGTGCTGGAGCTGCTTTGGTGACCCTGGCAACTTGTGACTCTGTTTGCTTCCTCTGCATGCTTAAGCAATCAGGTATTATTTGCACCAGTGCCTGCCAGCAGCACTTTTGCAGCTGTGTTACAGACAGGCTGTGGTAAAATACAGGACAGGCACATTTTCTGAGACAGTCACATCATCTCCTCTCTTCTCTGTTCATGCCCAGGTTCTTTCCCCTTTCTTCTTGGCCTCATCCCATCCCTTCGAATTTTAGTGACCCCATATCACACAATTTTTGCTCAGGAAATAAATTCTTTTGAAGGCATAAGAGAGTCTTGCTGCTGTGGATTGCCCTTTCCCCTGTTACAGTGTGTGAATAACTCCCCTGGAAGAGGAGCTGCTCATCAGCTGCGGTGGCAGAGTGGGGTCCCAGGGTTTAATCCAGTGACTCAGTGCATTGTGATTTAAAAGGCTTTTCTCTAGAGGGGAAAAATGTTTCAAAAGTTTAATACTTTGTAGAGATAAACGGTTCCTTTTAAAGTCATTGTTGTCTTGTTCTGATACATCATCTCGGAAGAAATAATTCAAAGAGCTTTTATGTCCCTCTCTGTGCTGCCTGCAAGCGAAATATTTAAAGCAGGCTGCGTGCTGTAATCCTGAATTCAGAGTGGGGACTTTGGTGAGGTTAGAGCTCACATCTCACTTTTTCTCTACTACTTTTGTCTTGTGTTTTCTTTCCTTTTTTTCTTTTTTTCCTTTTTTTTTCTTCAGATTATCCTAAGGTTTTAGGAGGTCAGAGCAAACACTAAGTCCCTTTTTGAGAGAAACAGAGTTATTCGATAAGGGATGATGTAAAGTAACAGAAGAAGTTCTGTGGGGAACTTGTGGCTTCATGAAGTGCTATTTCCTGGTCCTCCCTTCCTACCCAGAGACAGCAGTGGGATGTTAGAAAGGGCCCAGCATCAACACTTCCTGGGATATTGTGCTTTAAAAAAAAAAAAAATCCAAATGGGAATGAAAGCAAAGAATCTGCAATCACCTATAAAACAAAATTAAATAATTTTAGGTCTGTTGCAATATTTAACATCAGCAGTACAGCTGTACCATAGAAGAAATATCTGAACAGAGCTACCTGAAGTAAAGGAGAAATTCTTTGCTCAGAAGAAACCTAATTGAAACATAGTAATCTTTACTAAGTGCTCTTATTTTTGTCCTGAAGGGAAGTTGTCTTGAAACGCTCACCTGCTGGGAAGTGTGTTTCTAACAAAACAGCTTTGAAGAGGAACTTTTTGTTGAGAAACATGAAAAGATTTTAAATATAAATATATATATTTAAAGATCACAGTCTTGTTGTACTACTGTAGTACAGGAATCCGCTGCAGATTGCCTCATTTTAAGGGGAAAACCCCTCTCCAAGCAGCTGATACCTTAGCCTTTGTTCCCTGGGATGTCCTACATGTCCTCCTAAAACCACTGGCCTTGACCCTGAGCTGACTGTGCCTTCTTGATGCAACACTGAGTCCTTCTGTACGTGAAATCACCAGAAAAATATGGGGAAATGTGAAATTTTATTATTATTGTGTTCTGTATCCATCTGAGCCCCAGGACTGAATGTTGACAAGAAGCCATTCTCAGGCTTTTGGAATGATCAGGTTGTTAATGCCACGAGTGTGTCAGCACACAGGGACTGCCCTGGATTCCCAGTCCTGCCTTAGCAAAAATAAACTTGGTTTTCTTCATGGTTGGTCATAGTCAGAGGTTGAGATCAGTGGTTTGCAGGCACATGAGCAGATTTCCAGTGGGTAAAACAAGCAGAGGATGGAATTGAACAAAGCCTGAGGAGTAAATCCTTTATCAAGGATGTGCATCTTAAAATGCAGGGTAGCCAAGGTGGTGTTAAAGACTGGGGGACTTTCCAGTGAATAGTGGACACTGACATTATTCTGGCAACCATAGAAAGAGGAAAACATCATTGCACTTTCAGTCTTGGGAACTGAGAGCTTTTACATCTGATGGGGACTTAAGAACAACAGCTGATGCTTTTTCTGACCTTTTTAGCACTAGAAGTTACCGCATGCAATAAGCTTTGAGAGCTGCAGAATTTCACTTTAAAAGCTAAATCACGTTTAAATTGTGGGGGCATATAATTGCCCATGGAAATGTTAATGTTATTTTTCTGCTGTTTAAATGCCAACCAGGACAAAACTGAGACAGAGACTTGTGGATCCCCATTGAACAGCCCAGTTTTTTTGTTTGTGGTTTTTTTTTTTTCCCTCTTGCTCTGGGCAAGGTACAACTTTCTCACTAATTTGATAAGAAGAAAATTGTTTTGGGAGCATCAGCCCTAATCAGAGGACTTCAGCTCAATTACAGTAACAGCAAAATGTTAATTGTGTGGTTTACACACAGTGGTATGGGCAGGCCATATTTTATGGGTTTATCAATGAAAATTAATCCTCTTGTGCATCAGAAAAATGTCTGGACTAGGAGATAATTGCAGAACACTCCATACAATCACATAGGATTGAACATAAAGGGATCAGACTTACAGAAGACTTGAGTTCTGAGTTTGGGGCTGCCAAACTGAGTTTCATTGGGATGCACCCAGCCATGTCACTTGGAAGTTCTGTGATACAAACTCTGGCACATTATTCTTTCATAAAGGTATGACTTCCCTGTCAGGCACAGAGTACAAGTAGAAACCAAAGTATTAGACACAGGAGTGAGAAACTTCAATATTTAATGTGCCCTTTCATTTCTGTCAGTCACCTATCAGCAGCTACAGGAGAGATCAGGACAGGGTACAGCAGATTTGAGTGTGCCTGGGTGTGTTTTGAACAGGTAGGGTGTTGCCAACCCAAATAATTGAAAAATGAGCTTCATCTCCCTTTCTATCTTCAAATAGATAAATTTCTTTAAACTGCAACCTTGAAAAAAAAATGCAGTAATGCTGTTACTGTTTAGGCTGGTTTTGTTTTCTTTTCTTTTTTTTTTTTCTTTTTCTTTATTTTATTTTATTCAAGGCACTCCAGGAAGGAATGTATGTTAAACCAGATAAACAAAAATGCAGTGATTTAAAAGGTAGGAAGCTCATAATGGCACCCGTCAGATTCATACAATATAAATTCCATGTTCTTTCTTCTTTTATACCAATATTTTCTTTGATTATTGCTTCCTGAAGCCTTGCAGCCACTGGACCCAATAACAGCTATTAGCATGAAGGGAATAAAGAAGTGGGGCTGGGAGGACCCCCCTTTATTTTGTGTAGTTGAAAATAATAATTAGAAATTTAGAAAACAGCCTTTCTAAAAGAAGGAAGCAGTGGAGGGTTGTTTTGCCACACCCCTACATAGCTCAATATTTTTATACATTCTGAAGTCTCTTCGTGTTTTAATAAATCTTCCTTGGGTAAGTGAAATAAATGAAGTCCATGAACACCCTCCATGTAATACACCTTCATAAAGACAAGGAATTTTTAATAAGGAATAGAGGTATCTTTTTAAAGTTTTGGAACCTCTTCACGTAGGAAATGGAGACAATCCTGATGAATCAGGTCGATGTTTCTGCTGCACGTTTGAAAGCAGTGCATGTATATTTAATATATTCTAATATTTGATCTTTTGCATATCTGTCTTAGCTTTTGCATATCTGGCTTAGCTGGATTAAGTGATAAAACTCTCATTTGATGCCTGCCTCCACCAGAGCTCACAGCAGACACTGCTGGGTGTTGAGATCAGGTTAATAATGCAAACTGCTTTCTGTGAGTCACTGCTAAAAGTAAGTTGGGATGTTTAGAGGATAGGCCTGCCCTACTCTCTGAAGCATTATTTTCTTTGAAATGATGAGCTAATTGCATTTGAGACTTATTCCCAAACCAGGCTCTGTTGTTAGGTCCAGCAACACGCTTGGGGCAAAGACATGGCCAATGTGCGATTTGCTTCAGTGCCTGCTTGGTTTGGAGGGGGAACCTCCCTGAGAGAGCAGGGAGGATGAGAGTGCACTAAAAGGCAATAGATTTAGTGGTGATTCCTGTTAGAAAATGTGTGGGTCCAGATGCTGCCCTGATGGAGCCACACGGAACATTAGGTGAGGCTGAGGCCACAAAAGGGTGCCCTGTGTGACTCATGTGAAGCCTCTTTGCCCTGGGGCTTCAGTGCATGAATTTGAGGAGATTGTGTCCTCTCTCCTCCTCCTGGCAGTTCAGGCCCTGAAATGGCTCCTGCTTTTCTGCTATGGACGTGAACTGTGACCAGGAAAGAGTGTTTTCCGCTCAGATACACAGGTTCCATCGCACTTCCCGCGCAGTGCCCTGTTCCCTGGCACAGCAGTGCTAATGAGAACAGCAGATGACAATTCAGCATTCAGGTGCACTCACTGGAATGAGGAGTGTGGGTCAAAAATGGCCTCTGTTGTCATTTCCATCACATTAAATTGTGAGCCTGGCATCTCGTGTGCCTTCCTCTGATGCTGATCCTGAGTGTTAAGGATGAAGCTTCTGGATGCTCCTCAAGCAGCTATTTGGTGGCTCAGGCTGGGAAGCACTCTGCTCACCAGCAATACCACACTGTGCTCACTTTGTTAAGTACACAGTGAGGGATTTGCAGGCTCAGGCTGGAAGAGATTGGTAGCACAGAGCTTTATCATGCAAAAAGAAGATTGTGTCCCCAGAGATAACAAACTTTTCCAGAGTTCTGTAGTTCAAAAGGATGCTGGGTGCATGTTTCCCTGCTGTCAGCCAGCATGGAGAGTGGAGTGAAGCATTCTTGCAGCCGTTCTTACGCTCTTCAAAGAGAAAACACACAGTATAAGCAGAACAAATATATATTTCTGCTGGGTGATGTTATGTGGAGATGATTTCTTGCTGGCAGGACTGAATTGTTCAGTTCTCTAGGGACAGACACCTACTTTGTTGATTACGGACCTGCTCTGCCCATGTGCTAAACTGACCCAAGCAGTGGTAGGACATCTGAAAAAAACCAAATTCTGCTTGAATCTGGACATGTATTTGGTTGTATCTAGCGGTGTCTCTGCTCAAACAAATAATTTAAACCAGCACCTACCCTGGCCCTTTGATTTGGGAGCTTCCTGGGGAAGTGGTGCTAGTCAGTTAGAATGAATTGTACAAATCCAGCTCCTCAGGCAACACCTCCAACCACCCAGGCGATATCACAGCACCAGGAGGCCGGGCAGGCTGTTTAATTGAATTGGATCTTGTCCTTTTGCTGTTCTCACTCAGATAATCAATCCCCAAGCGAGTGTGTGCATCTGCCAATATATGTGCTGCCAAAACACCCATACAGCTGTGTTAAGAGGAAAACTCCCTTTCATTACAGCTTACAATTTTTCTTGGTTACCAGCAGGTTTTTGCTGAAACTTGAAAATAAAACTCAAATTGCCAATGTGGGCCCTGCTGCTCTATCTTGTTCTCTTTCCAGATCTTTCCTTGAGTATCAGCTGAGTATTACACTGTTTAACAAGGCGTGCTCTGTAAATATAGCCTTTATTCCCATGCAAACAGCTTTGAAAGGAAAAGTATGAAACAGTGAGAATTAATAGGAAGGCAGTATCATGTGTTAATTCCACTTTACTTTTAGCTGTTCTATTGACAAAGCAATGAGCTTTTTATTTTTGTGACAAGGACTGTGACTTGGCAGCATAATTGGCACAAAACAGACTGCCTGGACAAGCTTGATTTAATAGGATCTAACTCCAGGAGGTAGGAATGTTGCACAGTGCAGAATCTAGTTTTTAAGAGTTTTTGGAGAAGACTGAAGCTGAAGAATTTCCATAAGTGATTGGTGAATCACAGGGTAATACCAGGTTTTCTTTGTCTAAGAATTTAAAACTAAAAAGCACAAAAATAACAAAACCTCTTTCTTCATCCTTTTGCTTTGCCTCTGGTTTCCACAGTTGTGACTTTACAGCTGCCCTGGCTGCCCTGAGATCTTTTGAGCCTGAGTTCACTCTGAACTTCAGCCTTGAATTCAATCTGTGTCACTTCTCACAGGAAGGGAAGAAGCAGATGCATAAGCCTCAACCATGGCCTTAGGAAATGCCACCTGGGCATGAAACTTAAGTATTAACCTTCCAACAATTAAATGGCACTATTTCTCAGGACATACAGGTGACCCTCCTGCAATCTCTCTATCCAGTAGGCAACACCTCTGCTTAATTACCTCATTTCTGTCTTTGAGCCTTCGCAGCCACCTCCATAGCAGCAAATCTAGTTCCTCCCTAAAGCTCCATGTGCAACAATTGGACAGGTGATCCCTAAATACTTTTATGCTCATAATAGAAGTAAAAAGAAGGCACTTTAAAACCACTGAATGCTTGTTTCTTTACCTTGATGTGTGTTCCTTCTCTTTGTCTTGGCATCCCCTGCTCCAGCAGATTACTCCTGTCTCCCTGTCCCCACTGCCTGATACTTCTCTGGGGATAGTGAAATGCCTTTGTCCCCTTTTTGGAATAGTCACCTTCAGCTCCTCTGAGGGTGCTGCTGCTGCCAGAGCTCATCCTGGCTCCAGCAGCAGCTCAGAATTTCATGGACTCAGCAGACGGGCCCCAGGGCAGGGATGATTCTGCTGGAACAGGAAGGGTGAGGAGTACAGGGGCAGAGGATGGGAAGAGGAAAGGGCTGTGAAGGACCAGCTTAATAACTCTAGCTGCCGGCACTGAGTGTAGCTGCACTTTTAACGTGTGTTTGACTCTGTGATCCACTGTGGTGTAAAGACACCTGAGATGACTCTGACTGAGCTGCCTTCTTTATGTCCTAAGTCCCAGCTACAGTAGAGCTCACTTAGCATGGCAGAGCACCCAAATCAAGCTGCTGCTGCTGCATTGCCTTCCCTTCTGGTGGTGGCTCATTTCCAGCCAGCTCAAAGCCTCCTAAGTGGTGTTTTGCATGATACAGGTAAACCCTAAATAATCTGTGCAAGGTAAGTATGGAGCCCAAGTCCAGTTAGACACAGATAATTCTGTTTCTGAGCTATTCCTCTGATCACCAGAGCCTCTAATACAGCATTTTATTTATAAGGTAGGTATATTTTTGTGTGCAGCCATTGCACTACTTGCTTCCTTGTCAAATCTTCTGGAGGTTACAGATCTGAGCAGAAGGGAAAGGTCTTAGAGAGGAAATCCTGGAGCTGTAAGGAAAAATTTTTCTCAGTGCAGTCTTTTCAGTTTCACTGGGGATTTTTCTTTTTTTTCTTTTTATTTTCTGTGTTGATTTGGCACAGCCTGGTTTTTTGGTAGTTGGGGAGTGGCACAGGGGTAGCTTCTGTGAGAAGCTGCTAGAAGCTTTCACCATGTCTGACAGAGCCAATCTCTGATGGCTCTGAAGATGGACATGCTGCTGGCCCAATTAGAGAGGTTGGTAACACCTCTGGGATGGCATATTTAAGAGAAAAAAAAAAATCAAAACCGCGTACGTGCAGTTTTTTCCAGGGCTGGAAAGGTATCGCTGCCAAGGGCCGTCCCCGGGCACGGCTGGCAGCAATGCACCGCTGTGGCTACTGCCATCCCGGCGCAGCCTGTGGAGAGCCTGGCCTCCCTGGCCGCCCCTAGCCAGCCGCACCGTGGGCAAAAGGGCAGGGGTGGCAGGAGTGGCAGTGGCGGCTGCCCCTTCCCGGCGCCCTGCACGAAGAGAGGCGTTAAATAGCTCAGCGCTGGGGCGGCCACCACTGCCCGCGTGACGGCCGGCAGCAGAAACATGGCGAGCAACTCCCCTACGCAGCACCTAGACGAGATCAACTTCTCGGTGCTGTGAGATCCTACAGGAATCTTTGAATTACCGCAACTTGTTGACAATGGTACCTATGACCAGCAGTTTTTCTTCTAGTCA
>VWPU01002250.1:0-25978 GCA_013398955.1 Callaeas wilsoni
GGGGCGCGGGCCCCGCCGCGCGGGAGGGGGACGCTGGGGCGGGCTCCATGGCAACCGGATGTGAGCGGCGGCCGCCTCGCTGGTGCGGCGGAAGGGCGCGTCTCGGCGGTAACGCGGAAGGGCGGTGGAGTGGCGGCGGGACCGGCCGCGCCGGGCCGTGCCGAGCCGAGCCGGGGTCACCTCGGCCTCCCCGCTGCAGATGGCGGCGGCGGAGACGCTGGTGCGCGGCCTGGCGCGGCTGCTGCAGGACGCCGGTGAGTGGCGGCCGCCGCGGGCCTCGCCGGGCCGGGTCGTGGCAGTGCCCCCGGTGTGCGGTCACTCACGGCCCGCCCCGTCCCGTCCTTCTCCTTTCCTGCAGGAGACCTCGTCCTGGACGGCTCCAGCACGCTGACGCTGCTCACCTCCACCCTGCAGCACCTCACGCAGGTCTTCGAGCAGCACCTGGGCTCCCGCAACCAGAACCGGGGCTTCGTGGCGCTGCCCTCGCACCCCGCCGAGACAGCCGCCATCCTCCAGGCGCAGTTCCTCTTCGATGTCCTGCAGAAGACTCACTCTCTGAAGGTACGTACATACCGGGGCCGGGGGTGCTGCAGGGCCGGCCGGTGGAGGTGGCAGGCACAGCGTCAGAGCAGCCTTCTCTGGTGCCCATTGCCCCCGTGTGACGTGCAGGCTCCGTGGGTCACATTGCTTTCACCGGGCCCTTGCGTGGAGCTGTCCCTCAGCACGATAGTCTGTAGCTGCCTACGTAGGATCAGCCATGCAACTCAGCTGAAAGTTTCTCGGAGTTAAAAACGGGCAGCAGGAGTTAATTATGTTCTGGCCTTGGTAAGGTGTTGTCATTCTTGGGAAAATGATAATTTCCTGAAATGCTTGAGCAATTCAGGCAGTAGCTGGCACCTGAGCACAGCTGAGTGCTCCAGGAGTGATGATTGATCTGCCCAAGGCAGCAGAGCTGGGGAGCTTCAGCAGAGGGAGTCAGGTGTTGTACGCACTCTGAGGTTGCTACTTATTTCAGCAGCCTGGGCAGTGGTTCTGGTCGATCAGTTTCACAGCATGGGATATTTCTAGTAACGTATCCTCCTTAATTTTAACAATAAAGGCTGTAGTAAAGAGGCTGTAATAAAGATAAAACTACAGATCAAGGAATTCTTCAGAGAGGTTCTTGAAAGGTGGCATGTGCTGCGATGCTGCACACGATTCTACTCGGCACTGGGACACTGCTGGGAGGGTAGTAGAGGTGAAATGACCCTGAAAGGGGAAGAGGCATTAGCAGCTGCTTTACGTTCCACAGCAGGGCTCCAAAGGTATTGTGGCTGAGCACTAAAATCTGTGACTTCTTTAAAAATGTGTTTTCCCTGTGAGAGTGGAGCAGTATCAGAATGTTGTTGGGAGGATTTTGTAGCAGTGTAGTGAGTGGGGAGATTGGAGTGGGGCCCAGAGTCTGTGGAGAAACATGGGTCTCCTGGCAGGAGGAGGCAGGGAGGGACACTGCAATTAGGAGGCTGTTGTGGTGAGTGCTTCTGTTAACTAGAAAATGTGCTCTCTCTGCAACAAGCCTGGAAAGAAGGGGAAGCTGCCCATTGATGTCTGGTAACTGGTTTACTTGGAGAAACTAATAATTTATATCAGCCTGACAGATTTTTAAGACAGTGGAGGGAGGGGAGGTGATCAGGACACACGGCAAGAATAGCATCTGAAATAAACTTCGCTAAAACTGATCATTAGATCTTGCTGGTGCAAGCTTCCCTTACAAATGCTCTTGTTCAACATGCAGCATTAGTGCTGGCAGGCAATGCGCAGTCATTCATTCCTCCCAGGGCTGTAGCTGTGGAAGCAGTAGTGATGATGAGGTCTTGGGATATCTGTTCTGCACTTGATGAGTCATTTCTGTGTGAATGTGACTGGCAGAGATGGTCTTTCTGGTTGTACTGTCTACAGTGGAAGTGGTAACTACTTCCTTACTCAGTTGCAGTAGCAGCCAGAAATACTGTTTATGCACTGTCCATAGAAAGCATAAGGTGGTTTTAATAAGCTGCTTTATGGTACATGAACACAGCCTAACTGCCCTTGGGTGAAAGGGCCTGTGGCTGTACTACAGAATACAAAGAGGAGGTTTGCAGACACCTCAATCTAACACTAACAGTGCCTTGGAGACCAACTCTGTTTTCCATTGTATCTGCTTGTGATTTGCCTTATTTGGCCTCTTGTGGTGAAATGCACATGCACACCTCTCACCAGTGTGCTAGTTCCACTCAGTTGCTTGATAAACATACCTCCAGCAGTTAGTTTTGTCTGTAGTAGATTTGCTAGTTGTGGCTGATGAGGAATCCAGCTGTCAGACCTCCCAATGGTGCTGAAAGTGGTGAAGCAATGTGGGCAGCTGAGATGAAGAGGAGCTCCGTGGGCTGGCAGACCACACTTGATAACATGCTGTTCTCTTTGAGCTCTATTGTGCTATGGAGCCAGGGAGACAGTGTCACTACCAGCTCTGCCAGGGAGAGAGCTTTTAAGGGATCACCCGAGCTGGAGGGACAGCCTGTTCAAGGTGCTGCAGTTGGTGCATCAGGAACGTGATAATGCAGCACAAATCAAGCTTGGCATGAGATTTCTTTTCTCATTTCTCTAGCTCGTTCACGTTCCAAACTGTGTTTTACAATCCGCTGTGAAGATCTTCCCTTTCAAGTCCCTCCGGCATCTGGAGGTAAGTATAGGTGGCAAGAGTGGTTTTGTTTGAGTCTTGCTGTTTGGGTTTTCTTGACTAGTTTTGTGGTTGCAGAATGCCTCTACTCCTAAAAACTGGGTAGGCTTTTGTGACTTCCCTGCAAGGCTAAGACTAAACTCCTGGAACACTTGCTTGGGGTAAAACTTGGATCTGCTCCTCCACTGTAATATTTTGATGTATGTTGTTCTTACTTTCTCATCACTGCTGCAGCTGAGGTCTGTCCCTCCACACTGCCTCCGGGGACTGCGATTTGTGTATTCTCAGCTGGAATCTCTAACCTGTTGCAAATGTATCAGTACACTGGAGGTGAGTGTCTCTACACAGCTCATGGGGTAAAATGGCAAGAGAAAGGCTGTCTTGATCCTACAGCTCTTCACACAGGGAAGATGTAGGAGACTGTGTTAGCCCTTTTATTCATCCATGTTGTGTATGGCTTCATCTCCCTTCTCTGTTCTGGTGTCCTACTCCTGTCTCAAGCAGTGTTGAAGGATTCCCTGCTTGCAAGCACATGTGCTTGATAGTCGTCTTTTAGCTTCTTGAGAGTTTCTGGCTCTAGACAACATTCGTGTCAACTAGGTCTGACAACTCTGTGTAACTGTCTGTTTCTACATTCAAGGCCTGCTGCTGGTCAAGGTTTATTTTGTTGTACCTCAGCAGCCTTTTTAGAGCTTATTGTCAGAGGAAATGCTGTGCCCCAGTGTCTTACCTGCACTGCTGCCCAGCATGTTTCTGAGACATGAAGGCAACCTCCAGCCATGGAGAACTGAGTAGCAAGGGCTGTGCTGGCCATGGGCCTCTGGGCTTCTCTCTGCTACATAGAAGCAGATGCCTGCTGGGGAACAGGGGCTGATGGTAGGGAGTGCTTTGAGAGCTTTTTTTGTCTGTCAGAACAGAAGTGTGTATCTTGCTTTTCTTTGAAGGAGGTCTGAAAATTATTTTGTTAGCATGAATCTTAGTGCTCAGTGT
Organism: Callaeas wilsoni; assembly: GCA_013398955.1. NCBI lineage: Eukaryota > Metazoa > Chordata > Aves > Passeriformes > Callaeidae > Callaeas > Callaeas wilsoni. Next base: position 3,689 of record VWPU01002250.1, read on the forward strand.
TCTGAGCCTAAGAAATCTAACAGATTAGGTTAAGTATTGCCACTTCAGTGTAGGAAACAGAATATCACCCCTTCTTTCTAAATACCTGGTTGTGAGATTCCCACCACCTCCAAATACTTGAATTAGGGACATAAAAGTCACTGCCTCTCTAAGCAAGGTCTGTAAAGCACAATATGTCAGCCACCTTCTAGACTGTTCTCTTGTGTTCATCTGCTTTTACTATAACAGCTAGTACACACCCAGGAATGGCTCCTCTCTCCTTCCTAGGAAATAATTTCAGCATGTGGTGGAGATCTGAGCTGTGCTCTCCCATGGCTGGAACTGCAGACTGTGAACTTCAGCTATAACTCAATCACTGCCTTGGATGACTCACTGGTGAGTGGGGCATCCTTCCTGCATGGCTGAGGGGAAGAGAGGAGATGATCACAGCCTGGAGCCAGGCCCTCTGTTAGTGATGCTGCTAAGTCTGGGTGGGAGGAAGCGGGCAGTGTTAATTTTGCTGGCCTCTCCCAGCAGGAGAGGCTTTTCACACTGTAACAAAGACTGTTGTAGGATGTGATCTAGTATCTTTTTGTTCCTCAGCAATTATTGAATGCTCTGAGGGTCTTGGATTTGAGTCACAACAAGATCCAGGATTGTGAGCGCTATTTAACGGTGAGTATTTTGGGCTGACCACCAGAGTTTCCTCCTGTGCAGAGGATACTGTTAAAATTCTGTAATCATCGACATCACATTCTTACTAGGTGAGGTATAATAAAAGAAATCACAGGTATGGTGTGGCTTAGAGCTAGCGCTTGCAGCCTGAAAACCTTTACCCTGTATGTGCAGTCCGAGTGCCGCTGAGGCAGAGAGGTGTGTTCCTCACACAGAGAGGTGTGTTCCTCACACAGAGAGGTGTGTTCCTCACACAGAGAGGTGTTCCCCTCTTGCTCTGAGTCAGAGAGCCAGCTGTATCACTTGGCAGTCCAGCATGGCCGAGTGGTAAAATGCACTGATACACACAGGGTACACTGTGTGTACAGCCCCTCACAGGGTGGGCGCTCCATTGCTGTAATCTGTGCAGCAGTTGAGAATTATGTAGCCAGGCATGGGGCTGTAGGAACTTACTGTTCAGTTTGTTCAAACTGCCAGTAGCATTTACTTCCTGCTCTCAGAAACCAGTCAGTTACTCTAGAAAAGGGATAGTCCATCACAATGGCATTTGTGTTTCTGGGGAATGGCAATGAAATCCATGCTTTGCTGGACTAGATCTGCTTCTTTGAAGCCAAGCAATGAAACAGCTTTTTGTGGAGTTAGTGGGGCTCACAAGGTGTCATTCACCATCATCTTTACAAAGGTAAGAAAGGGGTTTTTTTGGTAGTTCACTCCTTTTGCTGAGGCAGGATGTCCAGTCCTTTCCTGTACCCCATCAGAATTGGCAAGGAAAGAGAAAGGTGCTCTTGGCAAATTCTGTAAAGCAGTTAGATGATGCTGAGCATCCCTAAACAAACCACTCCCAATGTGAACATCTAACTCTTTCTGCAGAAACAATCTTAAGAAACTCACTTGTTGGTTGACTTTGTTGGGATCAAAAATATGGTAGAAGCTAGCGCCCTGTCTTGAGTTCAGGGCCAGGCTTTGAGCTAAGGTCCCAACTGATCCAATGCTGCTTTTCTCTCTGAACAGACCCTTACAGAACTAGAATACCTCAATCTGGCATACAACTTCCTGTCCAAGGTGCCAAGCCTTGGCATCTTCAGCCGATCCAAGCTGGTGACTCTGATCTTGCGCAACAATGAGCTCGACAGCATTAATGGTGAGCCCACAAGGGAGGAGCATTTCTGAGTTTGAAGCGTTCTTGTCATCCTTGAGAAGAAACAGAACTCGAAATCTTGGGCACAACTATCTTTACTAGGGTTCAGTTTTGGGGGAGGTTCCTAAGTTATGTCTTTTAGCATGCTGATGGCTTCTTTCTTTGTTCACAGGGGTGGAACAGCTTGTGAATCTGCAGCACCTGGATGTGGCCTATAACCTGCTGCTGGAACATGCCCAGTTGGCACCCTTGTCCACTCTGCACTATTTAAAAAAAGTAAGCATAAAGTCTGATGGGTTGGTAGGTTAGGGATTTCATGGTCAGGATGTGTAAGATGGAGACTTTGTGGTAATCAGAGAGTTTTTGAAAGATAAGTTCAACTCTTAAGCATTTAATTTTATTGCAAGAAGCTGATGGGGGAGCCTTAGGCAGACACCTGTGTTTCAGCCTTCATTTTTAGTGACCCTTGCTCAAGCTAACCTTTCTCATATACTCATCCCCACTTGCTTGCTCATCTTTTCTGATTTTAACACTGTCAAATTCAGTAGAGATCCTCCTGTAATCCTATTGTGGATTTGTGTTTTCAGAGAAGTCTGAAAGAGGAGCGCAACAGTCATTATAGTGCTTGTGAAAGATTATAGAATCAGAGAGTGGTTCGGTTGGTAGGGATCTTAAAGATCTAGTTCCAACCTCACTGCCATGGGCAGGGACACAGCTCCCACTAGACCAGGTTGCTCAAAGCCACATCCAATCTGGCCTTGAACACCTCCAGGGATGGGGCATCTACAGCTTCTCTGGGCCTGCAAAGAACTGTTTGTTCAATACTTCCCAGCGGCAGTACTGGAAAAGCTCGTAATGGTTTAGGTCATGAGCAGGAGTAACTTTAATCTCCTTCTCTATTTGCTGAACTAATTTCAGGAAGCATTGTAAAAGCCTAATCGTCTCCTGGCTTGATAACTGTTCCACTGCAAGGATATTTCTTGAAGCAGAGAGAAAGACTGGAGCCTGCAGACAGGATAGATTTGGGTACAGAATATTGCTTCTAGTAACAACTTGTCTGTTTCCCTCACCCAGCTGCATTTGGAGGGAAACCCAATATGGTTCCATCAAAATCACCGATCTGCAGCCCTTGTCCATGTGTCTCCCAGGGCAGCCTTCTCCAATGTGAGTATTAGCCACATGCCTTCTGCGCCTGCTGTTGAAGGCATATGGTTCTAACACTCAGGGGCAAATGAGGGAAAAGAAACTTGCAGATTTATTCCAGTTGTGTAACAGTGGTGATTGTTTTGTGGTTGCTTCTTTTTTTTTTTTCCTGCGGTAGAATAGTTTAACCTTACAATTTTTTGTGGTGTGCTGGCCAGCACAGAGTTGAATACTGATCTCAGGTTTGCAACACCTCAGATCTTAATGTCTTCACTGTCTACTTCTTCAGTTTTGCTCACTGATGGAACTTTACTCTGTTCCTGCCAGATAGTAATGATGTAGCTGGACTGTGCAAAGAAGGAACTCACAGTCTTGGCGCACCTCACCTAAGTATGTACTACTTTGACAGCCGTGGCCACCTCTTTGTCCCCATCACTCTGCTCTCAGCTAGGTGTCATCACTGTTCCCTTGCACTCCAGTGCTTAGGTCCTTTCTTGGTAATCTGATTTCATATAAGGAAGCCAGCAAAGCCAGTGTTCTGGCAATTTAGCAAAATAAACTTACTTGCTAAGGGTCAAAGGTGTTCCAGAGCTGGTCTGCCCTTCATATTAGTGGCAAATGGCTGGATTCATTGTCTTCAAACTGCATCTTGGAAAAAGCTTTCATCGAGCTCAAGTTACTGGAGGCTATGTGGAATCAGGCTAGAAGTAGGATAAAGTCTTTGAGGTGAAAGCGATTACCTTTCAAAACAATTTGAGTTATTGTAGAATAATCTATTGTACTTCTTCCGCGAACTGTCTTGGATACATTTCTGGAAGTTATAAAGTCTGTAAACAGGAAAAGCACGACGGTCCCTTCTGGCCTTATATGCTGTTAGGTCAGGTAGCTGCAACTAAAGGAGTGGTGGATAGGCAGGAACAGGGTTGTTTCTTTGCAGTTTTTTTGCCAGGGATCCCAACGCTAGGGTGGCCTGAAGGGGAGTAGGAGTCAGCAGAAGTTGTCCTGAGTATGTGCCAGCCAAATGGAATCTGACTGCAAATGGGTCTCTAATTACAGTTCTTTTTGGACGGGGAGCCACTCTCTTCCTCAGACCTAATGGTAAGTATAATTGTTAAAAACTGATCTTACCGGTTTTGGGACTGAGAACTCTGACAGGTTTTTGAATTGTCATGTGTCCTTTTAAATCTTTATGGGCTACCTTGACTTTGACACAGATCATTTTGTCTCAGTTCATGCTGATTCCTAGTAATTGTTGGAACTGGACAGTGTAATTTATTCTGGCTTATGTAGCCTTGCAGGACTTGGAGCCTTGCCTGTTTCCTCTTCAGGTACTGTATGGTACTTGACACTTGAACTACATGTCAGCAAAATAGTTATCAGTTTCCCATCTGCTATTTTTAAAAAAGGCAGAGATTGAGTTAAATCAGAGTGGTTGTGATAAACAATCCAATCAACCAGGCAGGATCTGTTGTCAGTGCTTTGACTGAGATGGTGAAAGCTTGGGGTGAGGAGCAGGAAAGTTGTCAGCCTGAGTTGTGGCTTGGTTACCTTGTCTGCCCTTTGCACTCAGCTAGCAATACTCTCTTCTTCTTACTTTAGCACCTTCCAAGACTTGTGCAAAGTGTGTCCCAGTCCATCCACACTTCTACCTCAGAGAAGACTGCACTGGACCGCAGTGCACTGGAGAGCTCCTGTGCTGCAGACTTCAGCGACAGTCAGTCCCCAGCAGAGAATGTGGCTGTCAGACTCCCTCGGAAGAAAAGCAAGGTCTGGGACTGACAGAGCTTCTTAGCCATGTAGCTGGCATGTTGAGTGAAGGGGATGCCCCGACATGAAAGCCTCCTGCAGTGAGATGTGGTCTGGTACTGACTGTGTGGTTAGCAAGCCTCTACACTGCTGTGTGTTAGGAAGGGGATTTAATATCAGTCTTGATATACCCTGACAAGTGTTTCATGGTGTGTTTCTACACTGTAGCAGCTATAAACCCTTCAGCTTGGCAGAACCCCTCATCAGGTGCTGTTTTCATTGTTCTAGTTCCTCACAACTACGTTTATCCTGTTTTTTCCCAGGGAAAAGTCAAAGTGCGGAGAGCAAGTATTTCGGAGCCAAGTGACACAGAACACGAGCCTCAGGAATTACCCCTCTCAGCAGGTGAGGCTTGTCATCTTCTTTAATAACATAGCAGCTAAACTGCCCACAGTAAGAGGAGTGCTCTGGCCTGGTGACTGCTTTCATACTTCCCAAGTTTTCTCTCTGCAGGTCTGGTCCTAGAGCATCAGAAGGAGATGAAGCGCTTGGCCAGCTTCAGAGATCGCTTTGGTGCTGACTGGCTGCAGTACAAGAGACATCTGGAGGAGCATGACCAAGTACCCGTCATGTCCCGCAGCCGTTCTGCAGATGAGATCGCAGGCAGACCTGCTGCAATGGACTTGCAGAGTGAGAGCTCTGACCCAGAGCAAGAAAAGCCCCAAGTATCCCAGGAAGGATCCTCTCCTCCTTTGGATGACACTGCGAAGGAGGAAGAGCCTGAAGTACAGATGGATGAGCTTGTGGAAGGAGAACAGAGAGGAGAAGAGGAGGCAGATGAGCTAATGGTTGGAGAGGAAGAAGAAGAGAAGGCAGAAGGTAAACAGGTCCTTTCACTGCTGTGTTTGAGGGCTTCACATAGATGAATCAAACGTGATTTATCTTTTAAGCTGTATCATGATGCCCAATGTTGTGGGAATTCTAAGGACCTGGGTGCAGCAGGACTGAAGGCCTGCTGCATGTACTGACCTGTACTGTGTCTTGTTTGGCAGTGGACCTGTGTCAGCCAGTGCTGGTGAGCCAAATAGAAGGTGAAGGGGACCCAGAGCCAGACTGGATCTTCCTGCGAGTCACAGCTAAGCATGTGATTGAGGTGGAACTGAAGGCTGCCAGAGTCCTCCACAAGCTGGAGCTGAAATGCCTGAAGAATGTGGAGACCTCTGAGCTGACCTGGAAGAGGATGGTGAGTTACAATTCTCTGTGAGCCTTTGTCATCTTACTCCCTGTGTATGGCAGCATTCTGGATTTGGGCTCCTGTTGAGAATCCTGCAGGTCTTTTCCTAGCTCCTGCAAAGCCTGATTAATTGAGCATCTCTTCCACCCAATGCATGTGTATCTAATGGCATCTGTATCGCTTAGACTACCTGCAATAATGCAGCAGAAGCCAGCATCAAATCTATTCCAAAACTGGAATTTAAAGGCAATGGCTGGACTTGTTCCAGTGTGGAGGAATGAGAGACTTCTCAAGAGGAACTTAAATGAAATGGAGATCTCCTTCCCATCCATTCCTTGCTGGGATATCACCCTGGCCTTGGAGGACTGCTTGTGGATTGCATTGTTTCTAGAGCAGCACAGAGCCTAGTGTGATGTTTAAAAAGCTCCTGGCAGCTCCGTGGGCAGTTTGCCATCTGCTCTAGCTGCATGCTTTAGCATTAGCAGCCCTTTTTGGCTTTTGTGGTTCTTTAGAAAGGGCATTTGGAAATCTCTTTTTCCTTGTGGTACGATTTTAACATTCAGTCTGTATACTGACATGTTCACAGGTTTCTCTAATACTGTTTTCTGTAGAAGCTCCAACTCATTTTTAAACCCCGCCCTTGTGCCTTTTTGAATGTTTGTGGCTTGATATCCTTCTGAAATACCTTCATGAAAAGGTGTTTTGTTTGAAATGCTTTGTTTTAGGCCTTGAAAGTTACTGTTGTAAGTTTCAAATGCTCATGCAATTTTTCAAGCACTCAACGCAAGTGTTGTCAGCACTCATTAGCTTTATATTTGTTTATTTATTTCTGCCCATTTTACCAGACTCCCAAATGCTATCAGCTGTGGAGGGATGCTTAGGATGCACTAAATTAAGTGCTTGTACGGCCATGTTTCAGCTGTTTGCAAACAAATGTAGTCTGTGAAAGCTTCTCCCTCAGCCTAGAACAGGTGTTTTCTGTCTCCTGCAGGACCTGGAGCGAGTTTTCCCTGTCCTCACGTTGCACTTCAGCTACATTCGCAAGGACCGGCAGAAGCGCAAATATGTGGTGCTTGACGACTGCCCAGAGCAGTGTCTGCAGGTGGGGGAGGCTTGGGAAGGGGGAAGTGTTACTGCAAGACACTGAATTCTTCCAGCCAGCATAGGGCTGTTGTTCTCAGAGCACACGAGCACCTGCTTCCCATGTCTGCCTTGTTGGGATGTCTTCTTCTGCACAGATGACCTGTGGAGGGCCCCATGAGCGTGACCATGGGCAGTGGAGCCCCTGTAGCATAAAGGGTGCTCTCAAGGAGAGTCTTGCAGTTTTCTCCCTCTTGGGGTGAAAAGTTTGTGGTCAAGCTAGTGATCATTACTTGTTGTGCTTGTGCAATGTAATGTTTCGTGGGTGCTGAGTGATGTGCTGGCCTGTGCTTGGCCCTCTGGACAGTGAGTGTCAGTGCTATGTCCACACAGCTGCTGTAGGGACTCTGGTCTCTAATCCAATCATTTTTCTCAATATATTATTTGAGTACATTTAAACAAGTTGTTAGAGGGAAGGCACAAATACATGGGACCTTTGAGATCAGAGTTCCAGAGAGAGCCTGTCAGTATGTAGCTATCAGGCACAGACCTGCAAAACCAGGTTGTCTTGGTCTTCTGCAGTGAAGCTTCATGTCCTTGGCAAGTCTTGCACAGCTGGGAAATGGTGTTCACTCCCTTACCTTCTGAAATGCTGAAGTGAGGCATGTGAAAAGTCTTGTTGGTGTCAGAAGCTTGATTTTATTAGGACAATCATAGCTGCTTGATAGCATCTTTTTTCCTGTGCTGCTACTTTTAGTGTATCCTTGAAGTGTTGTCCCCAGCTGTTGAGGAGAATCGGCGAAATCAGGACCAAGAGAAGGAATCCATGAAGTTCCAGTGCCTGAAATGCAAGCAGGAGTTTTCACAGTTCCTGGCTCCCTGGCATCAAGGTTCCTATCCTTCAGAGCTTGGAGACACCAAAATCCTGGAGACCCTAGTTGCCTCAGATCAAGGTAGGCTGTAGTGCCCAGGAGAAGGATGTTTGCTAATGCCCAGGCAGACTTCCAGAGTGGCAGCTGTGGTGCAGAGCATGGAATGTGTAGGAGAAGGTGATGTGTTGGCTGCACTGGAATTAAAACCTATTGTGAGGTGAACTCTCACTTGGCCTACTTGGACTGGGAAGAGCCTACCTTGTTTGCTGGCAGGAATAAGCCACTGGTTTAAGGTTAAGCAAACAGCACTCCTGTTCTGGGTGGCCTGGGGGAACATAGGAGTGCTGGAAACCTGAAGTCTGGGAGAGGAATTAAAGGTCACGTAATCAGTTCTGCCACAGAGACTTTATTTGTTCTAAAGAGCTTTTGCTAATGGAAGCTTCTAGGGAATCTGCATCAGTATTTCAGGTAAAACTTTGGCTGTTAGACGCCAGAAAAACAACCAGAACCTTGACCTAAGTCTCCCTGTCTGTGATCTTAAGCCCACTCTTGCTACCACTTTGGGAGAGCAATTTATTCTTTTCTTTGTACTTGAGCGCCATTGTTCTCCCCTGGCAACTTTTCCTGGTTTCTGTCCTCTAGACTAAATAAGCTCAACTCTCTAGGTAATTTACTTGTCAGTCATATCTCATACATTCAGTTTCTTTCTGGTCTTTGTACTTTTTCCCATTTGTCCACATTTTTCTTTGGCTGTTTAAAACTAGATGTGGTATTTCAGCTGAGATGTGGCTAGTGCTGAATAGGCAGGCATCTTCTGATTACTGTGGTTTTTCAAAGCTCAGTTTATATTTGAAGTGGGGAGTGCCTTAGCTCAGAAGATCTGTTTGACAAAGTATCCTGGGATTGAAGTACTGCAGTGAACACAGAAGTGCTGTCCTGGCTGTAGCACTTTTCTCCACCCCAGGACATTTTCTTCTCCCTACCAGAGTAGTGAGAGTCCTGTGATCCAGCTGAGAGCCTGTTCTGGTGTGGGTGAAGGGAGCAACAGGAATCAGGGTCAGAAGGGATGAGGACAGCTGGGGAAGGGACACAGCATGCTAGGGATGGAGGTGGCTAAGGAAGATTGGATTGACTGGTCATGAGCTTGGACTTCATAGGTTATGTGAGCACTTGCAGATGTGAAGTGGAGGAAATTCATCAGCCAAAGCCCTGATACAGTTTCAGTTGCAACCACAGCACACACTGGTCACTCTAAATCTGAGCAGAACTATTTCATGTGGCACTGATCCAGAATTTCTTGTTGATTTGTGAGGGGAGGTATGTAGGATACGTTTCTGAACAAAGTTGCTCAACAAGCTGCTCAAGTCAGTCTGTAGCTATTTATTCTCTGCTTTGAAAAAGGAGGGTTCGTGGTTTGCAGAGGAGGCAAAGGGAAGTAAAATCTTGCTGGGGACAGCTGTTCTGGCTTTTCTTTATACCTGACAAAATCTTTCACAGGTCCTGCAGCAGCTGGTGAGCCCATAGCCTGTCCCAGTTGTTCCAGTGACCATGTGGTCATTCTGCCTTCAGAGGAGTGCTCCAGCACACCTCTGCCGCCTGGTGCCGACAGCATGAGTGAGGACCTGTCAGACTCTGTGCTGGAGGGAGGCAGCCAGCAGGAGGGCCCAGAGGAAACATCTGTCCTGGCCAGTGAGAGCGGGAAGTTCTACATTGGCGGGGAGGACAGCTCGGAGATGGATACCAGCAACAGCACCAGGACCCCGGAGCTGAGCACTGAGCCTGAGGGCACTCTTCATCCCACCTCCCGTGGATCAGATGGCAGCTGTGGGAAGGAGCAGGGCATGAAGAGCCAGTACTTGTCCCTCAGCCACACAGACACCAATGGGGGCAGCCTGATGGGAAGCTACCGTTACAGTGCTTCTCGGGGGCCCACTCCTTCCTCGCTCTCTTTGAACTCTGAGTCTGAGGAAACATGGAATCTCAGTCCCTGTGAGTATGAGGACGCTATGCAGAGTTTAGGGGTGTTGACAGCTTGTTGTTGGTTTTATCACTGGTGCTTGCAGGGTACACTTCCTCCTGTTTAATGGGGAAGGGAGACATCAAGTACAAGCAGCCATAAACATATGGTTCTTATGAGCAGAGTTTTTCATTCCCCTCTCTGTTAAATCCTCATGCCTGAAGGTAGGAAAAGTGAGTCAGCTCCTAGTACCTATTATTGCTTAAACTCTGAGTAACAGGGTCTTGTTCTGGAAGCTGCAGTGCTCAGTTATGGACACACTGGGTTCCTGTGGCATCCTTGAGCTGGACCATTACCTTTGGAGCAGAGTATGCACAATTTCTCTGTATTTATTTTTTTGCTTAAGTGCAGTGTGAGGCTGGTGTGCTAGTAGGAGGCTCTGATTTGTGGATCTACAGTTGCCTGTGCTTTCCTCACTTTTTTTGTGAGCTTCAGGTGACAAAGCCTGACCAAGAGACTGCATAGTGTCTGTGTGAGGGCTGTCATGCAAGACAGGAGGTCCACAAATTATCTTTCTGAAGGACCCTGGATTTCTAATGTAGCAGACTGCTTTTGCCTGGGCATCAGCTTCTGATTTACAGAATAACAAGTTGGAAAGGAGCTGTGGAGGTTTATCTGGTCTAGCACCACAAGTGACTCTACTGTAGCTGAGTCTAGTTCTGATTTGCAAACCAATTGGTTTCTTCATCTGTAGAGGTCTCCCCCAGTCCTTCAAGACTGCTGTGCCTCAGAAGAGGAGTCAGTGTAGAACCACGGTTTGAGGATTGCTATGTTCAGTCTTGTACAGTTGAAGTATGAGAAATAAAGCAGTCTTTTTGGGGGGGTCAAATTGCAAGGTCCCAATTTAAAACTCAGCCTATGGAAAGTTCCTGCTCAGGAGCGGTTGATTAGTGTAGTGTTTCTGGTGGAGAACAGGCTCTGCTGGGAAGTATGAACTCTTGGGCAGTATTGCGGCTCTTGTATAAATTATTTGGTTATAAAATTTCATGACAAACCTAATTATATTCTTTAGCATTTTTATTGGTGTCTTCCTCAGGCCCCTTTAACCTTGCCACGATCAAAGTCAGAGTTAAAAAGTTGACCTGAGCTGACACCAGCTGAAATGAGAAATATCTTTCTAGCTATGTGATAAAGAATTGCCCTCCTGCCAAATTCAGCAGCAAAGCAGTGTCCTTCTGTGACTAAACAGCCAAGCACAGTTTGAAGCTGACTTAGACCAAAGCTTTGTGTATCTCAAAAAAAAGCAAGTGTTGGAGCAATGAAGTCCCCTTTTATCTCCACATGGAGACCTGTGGCCTATAAAGCTCTATGTTTGGCCCTTTGTCTTGAGGAGAGACTTGATGGAAGCAGGTGGAGAGGGTGACACTGCTGCCCTGGTGCCTGTCTGCACGCTTGGGCAGCCCCTGGTCAGTGGACAGAGTGTCATTGGTGCCCTTTGCTCTCCTCAGCTGTAAACAGCGTCCTGAACACGAGGGACTTCCGGTCAGTGGATCATCGCCTGAAGCTGTACCTGGACATGGAAGTTTTCGAGGAGAATGCTGAGGAGTTCCAGTGCTTCCTCAAGGTGAGCTCCCACAGCACCACTCCTACAACTCTTTGGCTGTCTCTCTTGACACCCTGCAAGTTCTGTACTGAGGTGGCATTCCAGAGGCTGTGGGGTGTGAAGGGAGCGCTGAAGTGTCTTTGAGTCTGGCCTTTCTGTGGATGAGCTGTGAAGGGGCAGGACAAGGCTATGACCCACCCTCTGTGTGCTCTAGGTGGTCCTGGTGAAGTTTGGCCGGCAAGGAGAGTTCCTCTCAATCCTGGTTGCTTCTGATCTCAAGATTTATGTGCTGGAAGTCACTGGAGCTATCAGGTGAGGACCCTGCAGCAAGTCTGTGAGTACTGGGTAGTGCCAGCCTGTGCTAGCCTTGCTGCCCTTACCCTGGAGGGGTGGTGACATGCACAGGCTCTTCTGGCAAACTCCCTGCTGCAGTCTGATGTGAGAGAGGAGATGGGGCAGCCTGCTGCAGCTGAGGGCTGTGCTCTGTGATTAGGGGACAACCTGCAGACTGGCTGAAGAAGAATGACTCTCACTACCTGTCTGATATTTCTCATCTGGAAGTGGGACTCTGCCACCAGAGCTTGCGAATGGAGTTTGAGAACCCAAAAGCCTCCTACAATCTGCTGATCCGGAACCAAAGCTGCTGTGACCAGTTCCTGCAGACCCTGACAGGTAACAGTAGAGCTGTAGGGGGGTGGGGGAGAGGACTTGAAAGATTTGTTCTTGGGGAATTATCAGGACAGCTGTCGTTGGATATATGTTGGAAATTAACTTGTTGACAGCTCAGAAAAAAAGCTGGGAGAGAATCTCACTGGCATCATAACTTTCAGCACCTCTCTGAACAGCAGAGAAGCATCCTGAACTGTTACGTGCTGCCCTTGGGTTTGTAGTAAAAGACACCTGCCTTCTCCCCTTCTTTAGAACTCATGCAAGAACTGCCTGCTAAGCACAGGAGTAAGGTGAAGGAAATCCCCACTGTGGAAATGAATCCCCAACACTGTCTATGGTAAGAGCCTGTGAGAGGTTGAGATTTCAGATAGAAAGGGATGTCTGCTTGTCCAGCAGACCTTGGGAAACATGGTGCTGGAAACAGGGTAGCACAGAAGGGGGCACTACTGGAGTGGCAGCCAGGCCTATGTTACAGGGTTAAGGCAGCTGTCTCAAGTGCCTGCTTCACGGAGGATGAACAGGCAAAGGGGTGTCATGGACTGAGCCAGGTGGGGCAACTTCAGCTCTTCTGGAGGAGCTTGAGCAGGATATGATGGAGGGAGAAAAAGTGGGAGGCATAGGGCAGCCTTCTTACTTGCGAGAAGCATTTGGCTCCTGGCTGGCAAGATGGTAGTCAGAGGACCAGGAGAGGGAGGACTTTGCATTATCTGGAAGAGATGGGTCCTTCCCTTCCCCAAGAGCACTGGGAACAGTAGCTAGTTCACAGCAAACCTAGACTGGAAACAGAGTGCTTCCTTATCAGCCCGCTGTTGTATCTCCTCCAGGCCTCTGCTGGACTCCAAGACCACAGATTCTGCAGGTGCAGATGACACTTGTTTCTTCTACTTGCTGGCTTACCTGATCCAAGGTACAGGAGATCTCAGTAGCCAGATGTCCCACACATTGTGCTGTCTGCTTACATGTGATTTTAGTGTACAGTCTGGAGGAAAAGAGCTGCGCCCTTCATCCAGCAGTGAAGTGGGATGAGGGCATGGGTGAGGGCTCTTCTCTAGTGTTGGGTGGTGTAGGATAGCAGCATACTTCTGCACATCCAGTGAATGTACTCCCAGTCCTTTATGATATGGAAGTCTAAGCTCCAGGGAACAGTTGGTCTTGCACACCAGTTTCGGTGACAGCTTGAGAAGCTAGAGATTGTCTGAGGGCTGGATTATTGCCCTGATATGAGGGAAAGATGAGGGGTCATAAAAACAGCTGGTTTGTGTGAGTTGCTGAAAGGCTTCTTCATTTGGGAAAACAGAAGTAGGTGTCCAGAACCTGAGATGATAGTACAGGAGCAGCCTGCTGGAGCCCATCAAGTTCTGTTCCAGGCCTTGCTGAGGGACAAATGTGTTAAACTTGAGATTTGAGTCTTCAGTGAACAATTCCAGTGTTGGCTTAACTAGGGACACTGAAAAAAGCAACCTAGCTCTTAATCACATTCTGACCAATTTGTTAAGCTTTTGCACCCCTGGTCAGCATTGGCCATTGGGGAGGTATGAGAGAGTGAGGATCGGAAGGAATTTGTGGGAAGTGCGTTTATTGGTCTCCTCAAGCTGAACAAGTAGTATGTGGGAGGGAGAACTTACGGGGCATTTTTCTTACTCTACAGTTTTCTCCTCTTTTAGAGTATGGTGCCCAAAGCTGGACACAGTTCCAGCTGAGATCTCATTACCAAGTAGACAGGATTAATTAAACATCCCATTTCTGATAGTCCTACTAATTCCCAAGAGTGAGATATGATGAGAAAAGCAACATACTGCTGCATCAGCTTGTGATCCCCTGTGACCTCAGCCAGTTTTGCTAATGATTCCTCTATTACTGTGCATCTAACTTATTCCCAAATTCTAGTACTTTCAATTTGCATCCACTGAAATAGCTGGATTGTACTTATATTCCCTAAAGTTTATCAAAACAACTTCCCTTCCTGTCATACTTACAACACATTGCAGCTTGGTATTAAACTTTATGTGTGTGCTCTCTGTTCCACACATCAGATATCTGCAGCCAGATGAATTCAGGCCAAAAAAGGCAGCCTTTGAGCTGCAGCTGCCAAATTTTAACTAAAATGTTAAGAGGTCAAAGGACTTGAGTGACTTTTCCTGCCTCACTTGAGGGCATGGGCTGGACAGGGCTTGCTGGGCAGTGGTCTTTCATATGCATGCTCCTGCAACAAGCTTGGATAAGCTGGTCAAGCCCAGCCACATTTCAGTACCCTGGTCCCTCTTCAGTCAGGAAGCTGGATAAGATTGTTCACCCAAGTTACTGCTGCTGTAAAGGATTTCCCTAGGGGAGGAATGGAGAGCAAAGCTGGTTATGTGGTGACTCAGGCACTCAGCAAAGCCTTTCTTATTCCCTTATATCCTTTTAGGGGCATCTGCTTTCCCTGTGACCCTGCTGAGTACCCGAAGCATGCTATTTCTGTTGGAGGAGAATCACCAGTGGCAGGTGCAGCCCTCCTTGGATGAAGACCATGAGGCAGAAATGCCTCCTAGGAGCAACATCCAGTTGAAGGAGAAGCAGCCAATCACCAGTATTAGCAATATCATAACCTATCGCCTCTGTCCTTGTGACATCAAGCTGATGCTTTATGATGAGGTAACCAGGAGGTGGTCATGGGATCAAGATGCTGGGGGCTGATTGTGCTCAGATCCTGTTCCTGCAAGAGTGTCTTGCAGCTGTCATCTCCCATCCTAACCTAGGGCCTTGTACCACAGAGGCAGAGGAGCATAGTGGAAAGTCATGCAAGGGACACTCCACTGCTGGGAGCAGAGAGGGAGGAGGAGGTCACAGAGGAATTAGGAGGGGCTTGCAGCTGTGCTGGGGGATAGTGGCTCAGGGCTGATCAGTGCCTGTCAGGCCAGTCTGCTCATTTGCTTCCCTCTGTTTCCTCCCTGCCAGGTACTGAAGCTGGAGAGCACTTGGCACATCCGCACAGAGTGCCCTGAGCTCCTGGTAGAGCTGGTGGAGTGGATCCGTGGGCCCTGGGAGGAGATGTTCTCAATCGAGCTCCAGAAGGCTGTGTATGAGGCACTGGAGTGAGTCTGGTGGCTGGAGCAGGCGGGACTTGGAGTCAAGAGTACTGCTGTGCCAGCAATGGTGCACAAGTGTCTCCCACTCCCATCTAACCTTGCTGTTCTGTGGCCTCTGCTTTCCACTCTACTCTTGCCCCTGGCCCTTTCTGGTGAGTAAGAGGGGAGCACATGATGGTTCAGACTGCACAGTCATTCACTTGCACTGGACTGGCCACGGAAGGAGAAAGTGGAGAGTGTAATAGTGCGTAAACTACCCAAAGGCAGCCAGGTGCTGTGATCTTTCTGGCAGATGCATTTGCTGCCTTCTTAGCTGTCTCACGACAGCTATCATTATATGCTGATGATTTTTTTTTTCCTCTCCCTCCTTGTCCATGGTTTCCCTAAAACTACCTGCTTCAAACAGGAGCCTGATTGCACGAGAGGATGAAGCATGTTGTACACAACCCCACCGAGAGCCCTTACCTGTCTGCCTAGTGGGGCATGGCTCAGTCTGCTGCTATAGTCTTTCACTGTCACTGGGGAGGAAGGAGCCTCGATGTTCTCAGCACAGAAATGTGTTGCTCATTGCTTAGGGGTCAGGACCTTGATGGGCACCAGCAGGTATAAGTGAGGCTTAGGCTTTTTCTGAGCAGTCCAAAAGCAAGAGTCTATTTTAACATGAGTTTTACTATTTTCTATTGTAATAAAAGCTTATATTTATTGAATTGTCATGTTTTCCTTGTTTCATTCTTCTGCAGTTATGTAATGTCTTTCTACGGGCTTCCATACTAGCTTTGTTGCTGCCTCAAGGGTTCCCTAACATCTCACCAGGTTCAGGCCATTCTCCCTTTCCTGTTCAGGATGAGTGCCAGTGGCCTGCTAGGCTAATCTTCTCCATCTGCCTGGCTTCCAAGAAGCAACAAAGGAACAAGGTTTAAACAGGATTGGACTGACGCCAGGTACTGGTTGTGGTGTTCTCCTTTGACAGTTGCCCTCAGGTGGGCATCCTGTGGCCTTCCAGCCCCAGCATGCTGCTTACTGGCTGCACAGGCCCTCAGAGGCTTGCCTCTCTGAGGAGCTGTTGTTGATGTGGCTGTGGAGGTGCAAGTGCCTGCCTCTAGGATCTTCCCCGTATGAGGCTTTACCTTGTCTCAACCTCTGCTGCAGAGAGTTAAATGCAGCTCAAAAAATGCTGCTGACTGGCCAGGGCTTGCTATGTCATGGTGTCTGCCCCTGCCCAGTGAAGAGCAAAGATATATAACTGTGTGTGGTGTTTTGATGCAGTTGAAGCTCTCTGTGGGGGTGGGCAGAAATGGACCTGTTACAATAAGGTGCTGATAGATGGGATCTGATACCCCAAGTAGGGCCCTTTACTGATGGTAGCTTTTCCCAGAACAGCATCTCTGTTTTCCTAGAAATGTGCAGCCCACAGCTTCAGGGCAAGTTTTCTGACTGTTCAATCCTTAGTGACAAACCTGTATTTTATGTCAATGTGATCTTGATTTTATGAAGACATGCATTTGACATTCAGTGACCTGATGCCTGTTTTCTTTGGATATTGAATATGGCAGCTATTCACAGTAGTCTCTATGACATTTAAACTTTCCACGTGCCCAGAGTTGGTGTCTGTGGCTTCAGTTTCTGTCGTCGAGAAAACAGCAGGGACTTGGCCCCACTGCAGCCTGCTGCTTCCCTGCAAAGATGCAATAACGTTTCCATTCCTGCTCAAACCCATTTATGCCAACCTTACAGCCTTAGGAGAGCGGGAAGTTCAGTTTCCATCCTGTGTCTGAAGGCCACTCTTTCTTAGGGTTACTGTACTATTGGATGTTCTTCTGTCACTTCCAGAGGCAGTTGAGTTGCTCAAGGCCCACAGTGGCTGATATTTTTATCTAGCCTTCTATAGACTTGGTTGACAAGATCTGTACTGTCTAGAGGCAGATGTCACAATGCATCCCACTTTCTCCCCTTTTCCTCAATCAGCATACAGCTGCTGCTCTCTGTTCCTTTGGGGATCTCAGATCTTAAGTGGGAGTGAGCTCAGTCCCCAGCTTTGTCTGGGGAAAGGACTATCAGAGAGCTGAGCCAGGAAACACCAGTAGGGTTTTATGTCTTCATCTTGCCATTTAAGGAGCTTGTGAAAGTTCTGTCTTCACCTTCTATAGCTGTGTTTTTCACAAAGGGCAAGAGTCAAATTTGGAGTTACTGGACCAGCTCATTGATGTCTCTTCTGCCCAAGCTGATCCCCTGAGAAAACGCATCCCTGGAACTTGCTTTTCTGATCCTAGCCGAGCTGCCCCTTTGCTACTCCAGTATCTGGGTATGTGTTGAGGGGCCTGACAAAGGGTGGACTGCCAGAACCAAAGGTTTTGGTTGTGCGCCTGTCCACGGCTCTTCTCAAGCTCTTCCCGCTTTTTATTTCAGAGGGGACTACTCATTTGCTTCTCCTCTTTGCCGTGTCTGTGCTGGTCTGTGCTCCCAGCTCAGCACCAGCCTCTTGGTCCTGTTAACAGCTCCCTGCTTTTCTGCATTCCTTTGCCTGCTGCACTGACAGGGAAGCTCACATGCACTGACACAACCTGTCTCCTGCTTCTTCATGAAACACTTGCTTTGTTTTCGCCTAGCATTTTGTCCTGGTTATTATAGGTTAACTCGTTTTTGGTTACTCCATTATCAGGAATGCTTTGCTGTAGGGCCTCGTGCACCTGGTGCAGTGATTACATTAACTGGTCTCCTTGCATCAGCTGGGTGTGTGCAAGGGCTCCCCTGACACGCTCCACCATCCAGCACTGCAGGCGTTCCACTGATTGGCTGTGTGGGAACTGGGGCTGTATAGGACAGCTGGGGTTTGCAGAAAGGTGGAATATATATTGAACCAGCTGCAGGTATCTTCTGCCTGTCTCTGTTTTGATTATGCAGTCCTCCAGCTGGGCTCTTAATCTGGATTTTGCCCCTTCTTCCTCTCTCCTTTTCTGGGTGCACTTGGCTCCAGCACTCAGCTGCTAGCACAGAGCAAGGCTGGTCTGAACCTGTTTCCTTGCCTGTGCTTGCCTGTAGCTGTCTCTTCTCAAGGTGTGTGTTGCTGAAAGGATTCCCAGGCTGGGGTGGCCACGGGGTTCTAGAGACAGGCTGTGGGCAGCTGTGGGCTCAGGCGGGCCATTGCCACGAGCCTTAAGCTACCACCACTTTTCCACGGGCACGTACCAGCCCTGCTTTACTCTGCTGTTACCAATGAAAATTATGCCTTCAGTCATGGATTTGGCTATTTCAGTGCTTCCTGCTGCATCTCTCTGCCCTCTAAAGCAGTACTGCCTTGAGGATACATAGCTTGTGGGTTAACTGTCAGCCCCCTTGCATTATGTCAAACTAGCGAAGNCATACACAGCTTGTGGGTTGCATTATGTCAAACTAGCGAAGCCCAGTGACTGGGTAACTGGAGTGACTGGTCATTTACCTCTAGCAGAATATTTCTGCTGGCCTCATCTCCAGGGGATGTGAGGTGTAGCAGCAAAGGGCACATGTTCCACATGTGTCATGGAGCTGTCTGGCTAGCTTCTTCCCCCCAAGGTGCCAGCGATCCTTACCTAGCATACAGAGCAGCGTCCAGGGCCTGTGTAAAGCCCTTCCCTGTGGGCTGCCCTCCAGTTTGGCAGGCAGGGGAACAGCAGCCAATGCAGGCTGGGCTCAAGTGCCATGCGTGATGCTGGCAGAAGTCAGCACCCAGGAACTGTGAAGGACACCATAGCATGAGAGAGGTGAGGAGGGGCTGTGCCGTGTACCCCCCAATTCCCCCACTGTGCTGCATAAGCAAGTGGGGGGATAAAAAGGAAGGAAACGTTATTTCAAAGCCATCTCAGCCTTCACTCAGCCTGTGTTGGAGGGCACGGTCATTGCCCTTTATGCTATTGTGGCGGAGTGTGCCTCTGCCTGTTATCAGAAGGTTATTAAGCTAGTTATGGAGCTGTCCTGTATCAGGACAAACAGTCCCTAATAGAGTTGTCTGCTCCCTGTCCCACTGCCAGACAAGTTGTTTAATTTGGGAAGAGCGTGTTTGCTGCCGGGGATGCGTGCTGCCTACCTGCAGTGCTGCCTACCTGCAGTGCTGCCTGCTCGGGCCTGCTTGGAGAGGGTGGAGCTGGCTTCCTCGCCCCACTGCCAAGCACCAGCCAGGCATTGTCCATGTCACCCTGCAGCAAACACACCCAGGGTGCCCAGCCCCACCATCTGCCTTACTGCCACTGTTCCCGGAAGCAGAGGCAGTCATAGCAGGGCCCAGCTCATCCTGCTGTATTGATCAGAGCAGAAACTGAGGCTGCTATTGAGAGCCAGACTGGGCCTTGCACCCTGTGTCTGGCAGTCAAGGCAGGGTCTGGCAGTGGAGTCTCAGAGGGTCCCCTCTATTGCAGCACTCTGCCTGAACAGTGAGGAAGGAGTGCTTGCACAAGATCTTGCTGTGTCCCTCCTGAGCTGCAGCACTCGTCCTAGAAGTGGATGTTCTTCTTATCCCTCTGCTTACACTCCTCCTCAGCCACTATCTCCTCTTTTACCAGCTCCCCTTGCTCTTGCTGGGCTGTGCAGCTGCCCTTCCATGGCTCTGCCCCACAGACTCAGTGGTTTGAGGCTGATCCTGGTTTTTGCAGTTGGTGACAATGCCTCTGTTTCCTCAGCAAAGCTGATCTTTGAGCCAGACCCCGCAAGACTGCTGATCTGTACATCCTTCCTGCCCACTGTGCTCTGTCAGCCTCAGCTGATGGGGAAAGAGATGAGAGTGGGCAACACCCTTGGTCCACTGTTTTCCTTTCCCGGATGACATGAGTTTTCCCTCTGCCCCAGGCTGAAAGGGTGATGCCTCTGTAGGCATTTGGGTTTTGCAAGCTTAAGAAAAGGGTAGAGCGGGAACACCCAGGGCAACATCACAGGGGAAGCTGGAGGGCTCTGACGCCAATGGCCGGATGCTGACAAGCACAGGAATGCCTGTCCATGGGGTGTGTGACACCAGCCCCTGGGCCTTGCCCCCCCAGGCAATCCCTGCCCTTCAGCCCAGGCGTGGGCCGAGCTGTGCTGTGTAGAAATGCTGCAGCAGTGGTGCCTGACCCCAGCCCAACAAGCAGCTTCATTCTGGGTACAAGGGCTTCAGTTTGCAGTGCCTCAGAGGTCACACTCCCCAGTTTAATGTGAGGCTGGTGAAATAAGGACTTGTTCTTAATGCACTGAGCACCAGAGTCGAAGGGTCACATAGGTCCCTTACCCCTGGCAGACTGCTCAGTTGCCTGGGGTTGAAGCCAGGCTGGAGGCAAGATTTCCAGGCTGGAAACACTTGAGAACAAGTGGTTACTGTGGGGAAAGCCACACGTCACTTTAAGTGCCCCGCAAGAGCAGGAGGTTGAACATGTGCTGCTTGACCTCCCCAGCATGCTGCAATGCTGTCCTCATGCTGGCAGCCCCCTGCCCTGTTCCCACCTCTCCACGCTGCACTGCAGGTGCCACCTCCCTGCAGCTCTGGGTTTCATTTCTGGACCTGAAAGCTTCCCTACATTCTTCCAAAAGCTTGAGTTTCCGTGCTCGGCTTGCTCTCTCCTTGCATCCACCTCTCCCTGTTTCTCCTGGCCTGGGATGGAGATTGTGATCAGAGTGTCTGTGCTGGATCTGGAACGCACTTTTCCCTTACAGAGATATTAGCGCCACAGTTGCATGCATGAGAATGGGATTCAGTGGAAACTATTTCATGTCCTGGTCAAATTCCCCTGCAGCTCTCCCCCCATAGAGCTTAAGGTATCTGGGACCTGGGACTGACCCATCCATGAGCTGGGGAGAAGGAAAGACTGAGCAAAAGAGCCCAAAGCAGGGCCCTTTTCCCTAGCCTGTTGTGCACACACCTGCATCTCTGTCAGGGTACAGAACGCTGCTCTGGGGCGTTCCAGTTGCCCTCCCATGTAAGAACACCAAGCCTGTGCCCAGGCTGTGCAGGTGCTGGTACAGTGCCATGGTGGCATTGCTGATTTAGGGAAGCAGCAGGGCTGCTGCAGAATAACCAAAATCCCACACTGGATGTGACGGCCAGTCCCCATATCTCTCCTTGCCCCAGCCTCATGGCCTCAGCCCTCCCCCAACCAGCCCTGGTGCTGCACCGGACTACCAGTTCATAGAAACCCTTCTGCAGGAGGAGCACGTGCTTCAGTAAGGAGAAGCAGTGCTTCATGAGCTTACACAGATACCAGTTTTGGCATGACTATTTGGGTTGTGCAAGACTGCTCGGCACCCCTCCTCATCCCCAAACAATGGGGCCCAGGATGTCAAGGGTGTGGTTGGCCCATCGTGGAGACTCAGCCCCAACAAAATTCCCACAGAGCCAATTTTAGCAGTGCAGAAAGTGAGTGGCCAGGGTCCTTGGGTGAAAGGACAGGGCACAGCTCCAGGATAGTGACTCAAAGCCGCTGCTGCCATTATGCTGGCCTTGGCGGTGCAGTGGTGACTCTAAGGGCACATCTCGAGGTGCTGCATGCTCAGCCCGGTCCTGCTGCAGGAACCTGGCCTGGGACACGAGAAGCAGCACGGGCTTCAAAAGGCTTGAGACACATTACCACCACACAGGCACGTCTTGCTCTGCGTTCCCACCATGTATGGTGCCACCTCTCCTCTATGCCACCAGATCTCTCCTTTCTTTCATCCTCGGTCTCCACTGGGAGGGGAAGAACGC
This sequence comes from Callaeas wilsoni, assembly GCA_013398955.1. Taxonomy (NCBI): domain Eukaryota; kingdom Metazoa; phylum Chordata; class Aves; order Passeriformes; family Callaeidae; genus Callaeas; species Callaeas wilsoni. Next base: position 25,532 of record VWPU01002250.1, read on the forward strand.
TGTAAGGAACAGGAGGTTATTGTGCAGGAGACTCTCAGGCCGAAGCGAGGGCTCCCTCCTTTAACCCTGCGGCAGGACTCACCCCTGAACACCCCGCGGGCTGAGCCGCACCCGCGGTTCGGAGCGTCCCCCGACAGCGGGCAGGGAGCCTGCCTTTCCCTTCGCGGACCGGCCTCCCGGAAGCCAACGGCTGCGCGGGGGGCGCGGGGCGGAGAGACAGGGCCGGTCAGCGGGGGCTGGATGGAGCTGCTGGCGGGGGCGTCGCCTCCGGGCGAGTTTTGCCTGGCGCCGGCCCCTGCCCGCAGCCCTGCGCGGCCTCCCGAGCCACGGGCGGGGAAGACCGAGGGCGGCACCGCCCGACGGGCGCAGGACGGGCCGGAGCGGGGCGGGTCGGGGCCGCAGCTCCGCGCCGCGTGGCGCGGCCGCTGCTTGGAGCGGAGCGGGGCT
>VWPU01002251.1:0-25438 GCA_013398955.1 Callaeas wilsoni
CGCGCTCCCGCCGCTCCCGGCGCGCAGCCCGGCTGGCTCGGCCTGGCGCCGGCTCGGGAACACCGGCCTGGCCTGGGCTGCTGCGAGCGGCCCTGGAGCTGCAGCTGCTGGGCACGGCCTGCGGGCGCCGGCAGGGACAGAGACAGCCGCCCCGGCCGCTGCACTCCCACAGCCAGGGGAAGCACTGGGCGGGCAGCTGCCTCTCAGCCCCGCCAGGGTGCTCTGCAGCCTGGCTTGGCTCGACAGTAGTTCTCTTTCCGTCAGTCACAGGGAGGGGTGTCCGAGCCAGAGCTGACCATGGGTCATTGCCAGGACAGGTGAATCAACCTTGCTTTCCCCTTGCCAAACCATCTGGCTGCTCTGATAGGCCTGACTGGCTGTGGAGACCCCTTCCCTCTGTTTGCAGATGACGCCAGGCTGGGGAGAGTGTTGATCTGCTGGAGCTTAGGAAGGTGCTGCAAGGGGGATCTGAACAGGCTGGATTGATGGGCTGAGGCCAATGGTACGAGGTGCAACAAGGTCAAGTGCCAGGTCCTGCACTGGGGTCATAACAACTCCAGGCAGTGCTACAGGCTTGGGGAAGAGTAGCTGGAAAGCTGCCTGGCAGAAAAGGGCCTGAGTGTGCTGGTCAACAGCAGTGAATATGAGCCAGCGTGTGCCCAGGTGGCCAAGAAGGCCAGTGGCATCCTGGCTTGTTTTAGAAATAGTGTGGCCAGGAGGACCAGGGCAGGGATTGGCTCCCTGTACTTGGCACTGGTAAGGCCACATCTTGAGTCCTGTGTCAAATTTTGGCCCCTCACAACAGGAAAGACATTGAGGTGCTCAAACATATCCAGAGAAGGGCAATGGAGCTGGTGAAGGGTCTGAAGCACAAGTCTGATGAGGAGCACCTGAGAGAGCTGAGGTTGTTCAGCCTGGAGAAAAGGAGGGTCAAGGGACACCTTTTTGCTTTCTATAACGACCCAAAAGGAGGTCATAGTGAGCTGGGGGTCAGTCTCCTCTCCCAAGTAACAAGCGACAGGACAAGAGGAACCAACCTCAAGTTGCACCATAGGAGATTTAGATTGGGTATTAGGAGGATTTCTTCACTGAAAAGGTTGTCAAGCATTGGAACAGGCTGCTTAGGGAAATGTTAGAGTCACCATCCCTGGAGGCATTTATAAGACATGTAGATGTGGTTTTTAGAGACATGGTTTAGTGGTGCACTTGGCTGTGCTGGGTTTATAGCTGGACTCTATAATCTTAAGGGTCTTTTCCAGCCTAAACAATTCTGATTCTCACATGCAGTTTTTGCCAGAGCTGGAAGGGCAGGTCCAATTTTATTCCTTGATTTGGAAGTGATGACTGTGTGTGTGACAGATAAGAACTACAGAATGCCAGTGAGCTTAGAAGACTCTCACATAGGGATTTTGCCCTTTGTCAGAGCTCAGAAAAGATACTGAGCCTTTTTCCATCCTTCACATGGCATTTTTGTTTATCTCATGTATGGGTTGATGCTGTATGTGCAGACTAGGGTCTAGGAGAGATTCGAAAGGGCAGTACCTGTCCTGTACCTTATTGATTCTTAACATTTTAATTAAATACAAGTCAGATTTGCAAAGAAATAGTTTAGGCACTGCAGTACCTTCTTCCATTCCTCCTTTTTCCATTCTTCTGGCTCCTCCCAGTGGTCTCTGTTGACCCTGCCAGGGAAGACTTGCAGTCCCCTTTAGGGGCACAGTTGGTAGGACCTTGAGTACTTGCATCCAGCCTAGCTTTCAGCATGTGTGCTTCTTTACCAACACATCTCCAAACTTGTGAGAGAAGCTCCAGTGAGAACTGGCAGCTTTAAATTATTTTCAGGATTTGGACTTACTAGCGAAGACACCCATTTGAAGAAAACAACTTCTGGGCTTTTTTAGTAGAGCAGTTCTGGACCTGGCCCCTGTTCCAGAGGAGTTATTTGCAGATGAAGATAGCAGTGGGGAAGAGGTCAGGGTTTGGCCCATAAAATATACAAAGAAAATGCTTTGCATGGTATCTAAACTGCAACTCCAGTTAATTCCACATTTTTGAGGAGATAGAGAGATTCCTCTTTTCTCATTTTATTTTTGGTCTCTACTGCTTTGGGGACACGTTTAAGGAGGCAAACTGCAGGCAGTGACTAATGAAGTGTCTCAGATGTCTTTCCATGATAAGCCAGCCACCAGTGTGGAAAATACTGCGCTTCTTCTGAGGGGAATTTTGTCTCTTGCTTTCTGCTATAAGGAACTCACTTTCTTGTTCTTCTTTATTTTAGGCTTCAGCAGAGAAGGAAGATTTAGGGGGTTTTAGGCAAGTCAGAAGGACCTTTTTTTTCTAGAGCTTCAGCAGCTTCTCATCACTGTGATGCTGAGGTAGACTTTCTTTCCAAGTTATCCCCAGTCTCAGCTGTTACATTTTTACCTGGCCTCATCTCCCATGCAGCCTGTCACCCTGGCGCTGCTCCATCGCTTGGTAAGACTTGCCAGCTGTGTGGCTGTTGTGGGTAATCTGTGGAGCTGAGTGATTTGGCCAGAGCATTGGCACAGGTCAATGCGGTGCAACAATAGCAGTGCAGACCCGAGCCTGCTGTTATGCAAATAGGCAGCGGTTTCCAGAGCGTGGATCAGCTCTTGTGATGTGTGTAATGACAGCAGCAATTGCTGCTCCCTAAGTTTTGCATGGATGCAATGTAGGATCTCTGGTTGCTTGTGATACAGCTGTATGGAGCTTTTAATTTTCAAAAGGTTGGTGTTGATAGGTAACAGGACTGCCCACCAATAGAAATTGCTGAAGAGGAGACATGGAAGCTGGGGCAGAATATGGGAAGGAAGCAGAAAGAAGAAACTAAAATCGATACAGGGTAATTGTGGGAGGGAAGGGGAGGTGAGACATTGGCTTTTATGAGGAATTATTAGTTTGGGCCCAGGGAGGAGTAGCTGAGAATTCTCCTGTGGAATTACTTGATCCATGTTGCCACTTTGCGTGTGCTGTGTGGTGGCTGGAACCCAGCTCTGCTCCAGGAGTTGCCCAGCAATTATAGGTCCCTGGTAAGGTGAACCGAGACCTTCAAAGTGAGGCAATGTTCAGCACCCAGGCTGCCGTGCCACTGCTCCTGCCAGTGGTGCTGGTGATGTCAGCGTGGGAAACATGCAGTAGTTGGAACGTGCTGCTGCCCAGCTCCTTCTGTCTTTCAGGTTCTTTCTCTTCTTAAATGGTCCTGTGTGATGCACTCGTGGCCAGTGATGGGTCCTATGCTTAATGCTGCATCCCCAGAAAATAAGCAGTTCAGCACTGAACCAGTGCTTAGCTGCACTCTCAGACAGAACTGCCCTTGCAAAAATGAGCTCCAGGCACTCCAGTGCATTGTTTGACTAGGGGTTTCCCAGACTCCTGTGTTTGAGTCTCTTTAGTAAGGAGTTAGACCAGCTTGTGCTTCTTAATGCTTTTTTTGAAAAGGGTCATTAACAGACAGTCTTGCAGAACCCGTGAATGTGTTTGTTGTCTTGAACTGCAAACATAGATAGGCGTGATGTTGCTGGATCTTGGCATTTGGTACCCTTCCAAGCATCAAGTATACCACTGATCTTTGAGCTGTAATGCATTAAAAAATAAGAATGTATCATGTCAGAGTTGATTCCTCTTCCTCTGACTCCAAGAGTTTTTCTGCTTGCAAGCACTTCAGTTTCCTAAGATAGGCTTCAGACTTTTGGTTTTGGTGGTTTTTTTTTGTTTGTTTGTTTTTTTTTTTTTTTTTTTTTTTTTTTTTTTTTTTGGTAAGGAAACATGATCAAGTCAGTTTTGACCCTCTAGTGTAGTCTTTAGCTAGTAGCAAACTTACTGGAATCACTTGATGATAAAAAATAAGTGATCAAGGGAAGACTTTTAGACTTTTTCCAAAAAAATCAAACATGCCTTTGCTCATCATGCTTACAATCTTGGTACTGCAGTCATGAAATCCTGTAAAGGAGAAAGGCTTAAAAGTATGGACAAATATGAAACTAATTAGCTTGCTGTCATTGTCCAAGCTGAAAGAAGTGCTGAAAGAAAATAAATGTTCACAGTGAAACACAGCATGGATCTAAACAAATTCTTTTAGCTTTAGTAATAATCTGTAGCTTTAGTAATAATCTGTAATTCCTTACTAAACTAATGACTGGAGAATTTTTTATTTTAAAGCTGGGTTTGTACTCTGACACCATCACCACTGAAGCTGCGCAGTTCAGCATGGACCTGCTCTTGCCACAGAGGTCTGGCCAGACTCTCTCTCTCCTGACAAAATGTTTCTTTTTGCAGGCAATCATGGTAGCTGCATGGATCTACTAAGCATACAGCTGCACACATAGTTTTTTATTTGGACTTCTGTCTTTTAAAGATCAGTGATTATGGTTTTAAAATTTGCTTTGGAACTAGTATGATCCCTGAGAGTGCCTTCATTTCCAGAAGTAGCTTGTCAATGGATTTGTCTTTAGATAAAGAAATTTCTATACTCTGGCCTGAGTGGAACTTGTCAGCTGCAGGAAGGATTGTAGCTGCAGTTATGTGTGCAGTGAAATTCCCAAGATTCCCATTGCCACCCTCATTTAAACATCCCCCAGCCCTGCTATAAACAAGTGAGAGACACTCACCCTGCACCCTGGCTGTGAGCCAGGGATATGGGAGTTTTGGCTGGAGAGAGAAGGGGAGAACAGAAAATAGTGTCAACTCATGAATTATCTCAGTGAGGATTGACACCCACCATTAGCAAAACCAGACAAACCTGGGGTTGCTGCTTAATAAGCAGTTTATTTCTTGTCCAGGTTACAGTGTGCAAGTGAGCTGGAAAGGCAGCAAAGCACCACTGGCAGGCAGCTGCCTGTGCTTCATGCACAAAGGGCACCTTTTTGGCTTGTCCTGTTGCAGCAAGATACCTGTAGGGCTGTGAATGTAGTATATGAGGCTCTTGGCTGGTTTTGGATGGTTTCCTAAGGTGACAAAGTTTATGTAATCATGCTGTTTACCATGGGGCCCTTCTGGCAACTTTTGAACATATGGAACAGTTTCAACCAAATTTGAGAGAAGAGCAGAAATTCCCAAGATTGTTACATTTCTACAGGTTTTGTGCGGTTCTAGAGGTGGACAGAAGAATCAGGCCTGGTTCAGTGCCATGCTATGGAAAAGGCATGGAGAGTGCAGCTGGTTTGGACCCAGTCTGGCAACTGTGTCCAGGGACGTGCAGGCATCCTGCATATGCAGGGTGTGTGTGTTGGTACCACAGTCAGCACACACATGCGTCAGAACTAGCCAGAACCCGGCATGGGAGAGGTGGGAAGGCAGGGGACATCAGTGTGGAAATGGGCTCACCTGCTGTTTTCTTCTGTTCCAAGATCCTTATCTAGACTTTCTGGAAAGAAATCTTGACAGTCTGTGCTCGTGAGTGAAGATTTAGATACACCTCTCTGTAGCTTCATGCACTTGAGTATAAGGCTCACTTGGCTGGCTGCATTTTCTAAGCTCTTCTTTAATTGGGCTTGAAGCTTGAAAGCAGCACCTGCATCCTGGGGGACTTTGCAGGGATTTAGGTGCAACCCATCAGCTCTTGGCAAGTTTTCAACATGGCATGGCTTCTTTTTGTGGGAAGTCTTCACTGCCTGTCTATATATGCTGTCCACTTGCATCAGGTTTATGGATCAACAAAGACCAGACAGGTGCTACATAGTAGCTGAAGTTTCTTTTGGGTACTACTTATGCAGAAACTTCATGGATCCACAACTTTATGTCTGCTTTTTTTTTTTCTTTTTTTAATTTTTTTTTCCTTTCTTTTCTGTTTTTGGGCATAAACAGCCTCATACCTAAGCAGGAACCATATTTTTTTCCTTATGGAGCACCTTACAACATTAGTCTGGGAGGGCCATAGCTCAGTTTTGCAAGGTGAGCTGCTGTACAACTGTTGCCAGTGGATCGTTGAGATTATTTGCATACCTTGGGAGTTCCTCCTTCATCTGTGCCACCCTGCAGTCTGTGTCATCTGAGTTGATTTGCTGGGTTGGCCGTGTGCTCTTTGGCTCTGGGGTCACCTTGACTGGCCACCCTCCTCTCTGTTTGGATCTGGAGTGCATGGCCTCTTGTCTGTGGTTCGAGGGCGTAGCCAGCCCCCTCTGGTTGCCATGCTCCCTGCTTCTGCAAGGTTATACAAGGAAAGCTGAAACTTTCTTGCCAGAGGCAGGGGAGCAAATTCAGTCTCTGGCCGACCTGGAACAATGAACAGCTTGGAGAAGGTGTGCTTCCAGGACACATGCCAGCACTGAACCAGCACCAGTGGCAGGTTTACAGAAATGCCACAGGCAAAACGAGAGCTCTGGCAATTCACAGGCTCCCCAGGTTTGACAGGCAATCATCCAGCCTCACCTCTTGTATAAGACTGGCCCCTTCATTTCAAGTAGTTACCTCTGTCCCACACCCAATAATATGGGCTTGCCAGCAGTGCTTTTGGGAGGTTAACCAGCCTCAGCGCAGAATCCAGTGGCGACAGGGAATCTACCGTGTGCACGGGTTGATCAGCCACACTCTACAAAACAGTGTTTTATTTCTAATCAGAGGTTGCCTGGTAATGGCATCCGGCTGTGGTTCCCGTTCTTCCTTTCTTCAGGAGATTAAAGACATTTTGAGTGCTCCATGTTTACTCCCTGGGATTACAGTGGAATAAAGACACTTTCTTCTAGTGTTCAAGATACTAAACAGGCTGAGCTTACTGTGGGGCAAATAGTGCAGCTCTCAGCCATTGCAGTCTCTCTTCCTCCTCCATTCCCCAGTGGTCAACATCCCTTTTAAAGTAGGGAAGTGATGCTTTTATCAGTGCTGTACACTGGCATCATGTACTTTCCTTTACCCCTACCCACCATGTTCTTCTCTGACTGTCTGTGAGGACTCAGGCTGGATTTTAACCTATATTCCCAAAGAGAAGTCCTTGGAGCTATTTTATATGATGCAAGGTGCATGTTGAATCAGAGAGGGACAAAACCAGCAGTAACAGAAAATCTCTGCTGAGTTGTAAGGGCCAAAAGGAATTAATCACTGCAGGGAAATGGGCCCTCTTGTCTACAGAGAAGGCGGGAGAGAGAGAAAAGGAAGTGCCTTAGAATGGAGAAAGGAAAGAAAGGTCCTTGCAGTGTCCCTGTCAGTACTAAAATAAATCTCTGAAGAGAGAGAGAGGGGAAACAATTGTGGCAGAAAGCTGCCAGAGCAATGGAAGAGCAGAGCCTTAGGAGCAGGTCTCTTCCTGGTGAAAGGCTGCCAGCTCTGGACCTTTGTGGCTAGTTTGCTTTGGTGAACCCAATAACCGCTGGCATGCACTTGTCTTTCTCATCCGTGGACTGCTTGCTAAATAGGCAGAGTGGTGATACAGAGGGCAATATCCTAGCAGGAATGTAGCTGAGCCATGGATCAAATACTAGATTTGAACTAAACCAGTCTTGTTTTGGAGCAACTAAACGATCCGGTGGGCTGGAAAAAACTCTGGGGAACCTTGACTAAGGTTGCTAGAGAGCAATGTAGCAGAGAGTTTCCATCCAAAAAGGATCCAGGCAACATGTCCTTACAGTAAACAGAAGAAAGCCTTGCAATTCTGTGATCCTTAAGCATAAGGGGGAGTAGATGAGGCTGCTGGGAGCAGGCTGACAGCCCTGGGATATTTTATACTGACAGAGCACATCTGTAGAGCAGAGCTGCCAGGCTGTCGTGCAAACCCACTGGGGGACCATCTCACGCTTCAAGCACATGCTGTCTGCAACTCTGGGGCTCCTCACACCTTCCTGGGCGTGACTGCAGGCAGGGAAGCAGGTCAAACCCTCAGCACTATTAACAGCAAATCTGACATCTGTGCTGGCCAGTGGAACAACCCAGGCATTTGGTTTGTTTATTTTTCTTCTGCCTTTGGCACTTTTTCTCTCTACAGAAGGCGCCCTGAGTGCGTTGCTAACACACTGCTTGGGGTAAGCACTAAACGAATCTTCCACTATTTTGAGGAACCCAGCTCAGGCTTTTTTTAAAATGACTGCTGCTTTTTTGTGATTCTTGGACAAATTGAAACTAAAACCTCTTTGCTGACACACTTTTTTTTCTGTTGTGCTGGTAGGCTGTTCTATGGCTGCAAATCTCCACCATACCCAAATTCTGCTCTCACTTGGCCTAACTTGACACTCAGGGCTAATTTAATTAATGTCAATGGAGACATTTCCTCTTTATGCTGGTGCCGAGCTAGTTTGGACATGAGCCCCACCATACCCAGAGGAGAGCTGCAACTATCAAGATCTGTGCGACAGAGGTGAACTTGCTGGAGTGCAGAACTTGAGCACATAACTGCTGGGGACTAGAAAGAGCTGCTCTCCTTCCTCCAGCTTGCAAGTAGCTTTGCAGATTTTCAACTGGGATCTGTTCATTTCCCCAGGAGTTGCTCTGCAGCAGTAGGGAAACGGACCTTTGCGTTGACCTTGGCCTGGCTGGAGATATCCTTCAGAGGCACCTGCTCTCCTCCTTCCTCTTCCTACTTCCAAACCTATCTGTCAGCATCCTGATGCCTGGCATCATGAGCTACTTGCTTTCTTGGTCTTAAAAACAATGGGACTCAGAATGTTAGGCTTTTAGGAGCAGTTAGTCTGTTTTTCGCTGAGCTGCTTTTGAGGGCAGTTGCATAGGTATAGGTACAGTGTAAGGGATGAGATCTTGGAGGCTTGTGACTGCTAAGATTCTGAACAGAGGTCTGGTGAGTCTAGCAGTGGGGGTTCACTGGTCCCTCTGGGGGTGTTGCAGGGAGAGGGCTGGGGTGGGTGTAGCTGGTCATATATATCAGCAGCCAAAACCTGGTGTTGTAATGTCTGAGACGCTCAGAGTTTGGAAAAGGCCCCGATGATATCATCCTGCAGAACTGTTAATAATGCAGGAAAGGAAATGTTCACAAGTCTTTTCCAGATCTTTAATGGAGAGGAATAATACTCCCTCTTCCTATGCCCATCGCTCTGTTTGGAAATGGCTTTCTCTCGCCATGAGGCATCAAAAGGGATGATTCTTTCCCTTTTTTTCTTCTCTTTCCTGTTGCAATCTCCCTACCACATGTAGCAGTGAGTGTTGAGGGCAAAGAGTGTGAGAGCAGTGGCTCTTCTGCACGAGCTCCCTGCAAGGACACTGAACTCTGCATACCATCCTTCAGTTTTGCTTAATCCACTTCCAGAAGAGATAAACAAGCAATGGTGCTTTTAGTCCTGCCACCAATTATGCAAAAAAGAGATTTAGCTCTGCAGAGGCTCCCCCATGCTACTTCTCCTTTGTGGCTCCTCTGTCTCTGCAGTTCTCCATACCCCACAGCAACCCAACATGACCACCAGCCCTTATCAGAGTCCCTTCCAAATCCTGCAATGGAGACCTGCTTAACTGCAAGACATTCCTTGTTCATTGTGGCTGTGGCCTGCTGCTTAAGAAAGCATCTCTTTCCTGGAAGTGGGGAGTGATACCATGCAGAGTTGCTCTAGGCTTTGTTTTTTTATCATGATCCACCGCACTGCCACAGGATTCTTGGGAGAGTGGGAAGTAGAAGCCCAAAGCTGGAACCAGTTAATGTGAATTAAGTGAGCGGTAGTCCATACAGCACAAGGAGCATGAAGAATGATGTCAACCAGTGACTGCATGAACTAGGCGATTATCTCTGTGATTTTTCTCAACAAAAATGTGAAGAAGAACTTAATGCAATAAGACTTATAGACTGACTGGGCTGGTGTGTCATACTGAGAACAAGTGAAAATAAGGCATGTTAATCTGCTTTGCTGGGAGTGCTTTCTCTTTTAGCCAGCTGCTCATTGCCAATGCATAGAGACTTGCTTCCCCCCTTCCCTAGTGCATGGGCTGGTCTTCCTTCTGCCATCTGTGATGGATGAGATCAGTGTGGAGCTCCCGCCCTCCTGCATGCAAGACAGCCGAAGTTGTGGGCAATTTGAGAAAGGGGCAAAGCAGGTAACAACTGTGGCTTTCACAAAACTTCATGTCCTGGACTCATAGATTCCAGCATGGACACTTGCCTGAGACTGGCTGTGATAATTTGTTTATGCTTGTGAGCAGCAACTTGTAGCAAGCAAGGTCCTACCCTTATGGAAACAGAAAGAGATGGAATCGATTTTCTAATAACTTTCACTAATTTTTGGAGTGCAGCCCAAAGGACAGCAGTGGGGAGCAGGTCAGGAAGGGGGTCTGTGTTAAGTTACGGTTGCGAGAAAGGCCAGTGTGATTTTCCTGTTGAGGAGGGGAGTGAGGATCTCTCTTGAACAGTTTACCAAATATTGTGATCTGAACTGGGGGCAATTGGAGGTGTTGACAGACAGGGGAGACAGATTGAACATAATGCTAACCAGTTTTGCCAAAAGATGACATAGGTGGGGGAAGCATTGCTGTCTCCAAACATCTGTGAGGAGATGGGGATTGCGTTAGCAAAAGGGCAAAATTTAGACTTAGCATCAGGAAAGTACTTCCTAGAAGTGAACTGTGTCTCCCCAGGGAGGGGGTGGGAGTCCCATATCTGGCAAGATAGAAACAGCAATAATAATGAATCTGATTACTTGCTGTGTAATGATAACAAATAATGTAAAATGAGTCTTGATAAAGAGCTAGAGTTCTCTGATAGCAACCAAATGCACAAGCCAGGGAAGAGCAGGGTGGGACTTGGCAGGTGTCTGATGCTGACAAGGGTGCACCTGGGAGTTCTGTTGACTTCCTTGAGCCACAAAGCCTGTATTTAGGTTTTTGTTCACTCAATGCTTCAGAGTAGAGATAAGTTCAATTTCTGGCCCTTTCTATGAGGTTTTTCATTTGAAGGAGAAGTCTGGTACAGCAGCGATCAGTTTGTGCTTTATTTGCTGGCAGTGAGATCACAAAGACCTGCCCCCACCAGCTTGATTCATTCACATGCTGTTTGGAGTGGAAGGGTCTCCCAGCAAAGAATGCAGAAAGGCAAATGTATGTTTTGGTTGAGGGCTGTTCTGTGAGATGAGCCAAGGGCTGAAGAGGGGTATTAAAAGGACAATCACATCCAGGAGTATGTGAGAATCATCTCCTCTGAGATATGGCCAAGATCTTAGACACCCTGGCAAAGGGAGCCCTGCCTACACAGCAGGCAGAGTTGTAGATGAGAAAAGCAACTTGGTCTATGGACCCAAGTGAGCCCCAGACACCCAGATTACAGAGCCAAGCCCTCGGGTTTCTCTGCAGCTAGTTTCTTGGAAACAGACTAGCAACAATCTCCTATTAATACACCACTCAAAAAGATGGGGTTAAGGCCAGTGTTTTGGGGCTTTTGGTTTTGGTGACTGATGAGCCCTTGATTTGCTTTGGTAACCCAGGAGCAAGATGGCAGCATTTCATTTTCTTTCCAAACTTAAAGCCTCGATTTTGTTTAGCATGGTTTAGAGTGGCAGCCCTGGAATGTTAAAATGTGAAAGGGAAATGCCCTTCACCTGTGCCCTTACCCACTTGGTCTGCTGATGATTTTGTCCTAAACAGTAATCATAAAAGAAGAGGAAAATTATGACTGAGGAGGTGCTGGGAGAACTGTGCCACTCTTGGTGCATCACCTGCCCCATGAGTGGAAGAGGAAATGGGTGACTCAGGGCCTGGGAGCGCAGCTGTGGCAGTTGTTTTACAGGGTTCTGTTTCAGAGTGGCTGAATGCTCTCCATGGGGGTCAGTCTCTGTCCACAACAAGCTCTGTGAGGGCTGAAGGAGAGGAGTTTCCAGCCCTGCCTTAGAGCAGCCCTGAAGCACAAAAATGTCAGACCAGAGGCACCTAACTGTGCAAATGTGAGGCATGGGCAAACATGGGGGAAAAAAGACAAGAAAATGGGCTGGTGGTTGAAGACATTTTTTACCCTGAAGCATGTTTGTTGGAGTACACAAGGAGTCCTCTCATAGTCTATAGGAAAGCAAGCACAAAGGGAAAATAAACTGTAAGAATCAGGCACCTCAACAGCCAGATCAGCAAGGCTGTTGTCCACAGTTACCCCAAAATAGGCCACGTCATTTCAGAGACACTTCCACTCCCTCTAGTCCTGTGACCTTCATCCATGAACAGTCCCCCAGTGTGCTCCTGCCAGGTACTTGTTAAACTGCCGTGTGGAGCTTGGGGGAGCTGAATGCCAAGGGAAAAGGGTGAAGAGTGGGTGCTGGCTTGGATGTGGTGGCCAGCATGGGCAGGAAGAACTCAGCATGCTTGCTTGGAGATCCACCTGGATCCTTGGAGATCCACCTGATGGAGGCTCCCTGCTTCCCCAGGATCATATGAGATGGCTACAAACCATTGCTTCTAAGGATGCTTCCAACTTGCCCTGATATGCAAACCATACCTCCTCTTCCTCTATGGCCCTTCCTCAGCTAAAGGCTCTCTTCTTTTTTGTGCTGTGAAGGGTTCAGCTCCCTGTGTCCTTGAGGCTGAAATGATGGAAGTAATACCCAATGCTCTCAGGTCTGTTTTTCATCATATGAACCCATGTGGCTTACCCAGAGCCAGCTTAGTACGTGGAAATGGATCAAGAGGAGTGGCCTGGCATGGGGCAGAGCCAGCCTGCAATGGCAGCATACGTCCAGTGCAAAATTGGTGATTAGCTTTTCTCTCAGGTGCGACAAATAGGTAAAGGGAGCCCCAGCTGGCAGCATGCACACTGTGTGCAGTGTGAAAGGAACCTCAGAGCTCTGTGAAATCCATTAGCAATGTCGCCTGTCACTTTTGTCTGGCTTGTGGGCCTGGCTGAGAGCTGACCAATTGTCCCACCAGGTCCAGCTCTTTTTTGTGACAGAGATATTTAAACCAAGCAAGCCTTGAGCTCACCTGTACTGAAAGGGCTCCCACATCTGGCTCCTGGACTGGTGTGGCACTGCTCAGGAATGTTGCACTGTGGGAGGCCAAACTGATCTTGTCACAGGAAGAGGAACCACCATAGCCAGCACAGCCAGCCTGGCTTTGCAGACCACTCATGACAGCAAGCACTTGGGGGAATGGTCCTCCCTCCACCCTCCTCCAAGTTTGCTGCTACAGCCTGGCCTGATTTGAAGGCTGAATACTAAAATGTCTAAGGAATGAATGGAGAGTCCCATGAGGCCAATACTGGGAATGGTCTGGAGTGCAAATTTCCCTCATTCCCTCCCTAAAACAGACTTACCCTGGGCACCATGAGGGCCATGGAGAAGTTAACTCTGCAGCTGGGGAGACATCTGCAATTTGGGTGAGGATAGGTTCTTTCCACAGAGGCTGCTAATTCTGCATGACCTAATCTGGGTTTGTTGCTCCTCTGCGCTGTGAGTCACAGTGTGCACAGTCCTTTGGTCACTGTGGCAGGCTGCAGGACTTCAGAGTGGCCTTTTGCTCTTCCTACAGATAATGACTGTCTTTGACTTGGCTGTCATGTGCTGTTCGATGCTTTCCATTTATATCTAATAAGATCACCACAATCTGCAGCAACTGTAGGTTGTCGTACTAAGATCTTAGCAACAAGCAGTATATTAGCCGGTCAGGAGTCACACTGGTCCAGAACAAAGCCTGTATGAAAAAATTCCCCAAAGAAGCCACTGATAACTCTTAGGAATTGAAAGCCTTAGTATGGCTGTCTTGTGAAGGTAAAGCTTTACAGAGCTGGGTGGAGAGGAAAAAACTTTTGGTATAAAAATAAAGCAGAAGTTGATCATTCATTGAAAGGTGAGTGCTGTCTTCCTTATCAGCCTGCCCAGCAGCCGTGGAAAAGCTGGTGCCATCAGTAGATCCAGCCTCTTGACCGGAGGACTCTCTACCCTACCCTGCACCTACTGGGACAGCTGAACCCTGAGACTCTGCAGATTCCCAAGCTGCAAGCACTGGGACATGGGTACCAGATTAGCTCTTTTTATTTCCTTTCATTTAGCAGGATCCTGCAGAGCTGGGTAGCTGCCAGTCAGTCTGTCAAGACGTGAACTATTTTGGGAATTTTTATGATGGAACAATATTTTTTTGGTAAACAAACGGAAAGCTGTTAAACAGGGACCTTCACCTCACAGCTCCCGGTTCAGCTCCCTCTCCGCTGTGATGCCACAGTGACTGTACTGTCCACTCTGCAGAGCTCCCTTCATGGCTCCTGCAGGGGCAAAACAAATAGCAGATCCTTTTTTTTTGCCTTTTCACTAACTCCTCAACAAAAAAAAAAAACAACTACTTTATTAATGATAAAAAAAAAAAAAAAGAGGAAAAAAAAAAAAAAAGAGAGAGAGAGAAGAAAAAGAGCAATTTTGGTTTAAGCAGCAGAAGCATTTTCGTGGTGGACTTAACCCCTAACATACCTGAGAGCAAGCTGTATATTGTCTCTGTGTGTCATGTTATCTGACCATGTGTAGCAGCTAGCCACATCCCAGGCTGGATTTCCTCAGGGCTACTGGTGACACATGAATCCAACCAGCAGTAACACAGGGCCGACTGTGTACAACAGGAAGACTTCCTTTTTCACAGTGTCTGTTAACAGGAAGCCCTGATAGAGTCATAGAATGCACAGAGGAAGATGTTTGTCTGGAAGAATTGAGCAGGGAAAGAAAGGGCAGAAACATTTCCCACTCTAAAATGGATGTAGTGTGTTGCTCAGGGGAAAAACCCATAAGGGGCCAGTGAGTCCTTCTTGCTGCCATAGGCTAAAATTAGTTTCACTATTCCTAGGTACTGGTGGCAGTGGAGAAGCTAGTCTCACATGGGCTATATCTGCTCCAGCCTTTGGGGGAACTGATTGATGGCTATCAGTTGGAATGAGCCAAGCCATTTGTCTGCTCCACACGTTTTGTCCACGTCACAAAGGGAGTTTGTGGTTTTCCTCGGTTTCTGGAAAGTCCAGTCCAGTTTGTACAACAGTGCTGGCTCACACAGTCCCTACTGGCAGCCCATTAACTCCAGAGCACGCAGATCGCTGAAGAATCTCGAGGGATGCCATTCTTCTCTCTCTGGCCCTTGTTCCACTCTCAGACTTACCAAGGAGTTGTAGTTTGCCCCACTGACAACTCGCACAATGGGATCTTTTCTTGCACCACGTGGATTCTGCCTTGGGATCTCTCCTGTAACTCATTAACTATTCTTACTCTGAGACTCTGCTACTAATGATTTTTTTGGAGGAGCCTTCAGTAAAACTGCCTGTGGGCAAGTGCACCTTCTCCCTGTCAGCAAAAAAAACCCCAAACTTCTTAGCTATCTTCCCTTCTATGCGGGCAGTTGCAACCCCTGCACTCCCTCTCTCATCCTCCAGATTCTAGGGATTTTGTTTGCTTTTGCAGCCTCAGCAGGTCAGCTCTGCCCCTTAGCCTTCTCCGTTTCATTCTGATGCTTCCTGGGATTCTTCCTGTGTCCGTGCATGTGCATGAACCTCTTCTCACCTATAGGTCTTCAGCACCCTCCCAGGGCAGCTTCCCCAACCAGCTGTTCCTGCTCTTCCTGCCCTCTGCACAGAGTGGCTTCCTTGGCTCTGTGGTTTGCTCTCTGCCATGTAGGAACAGAATTCACCTGGCCCCACTATGAGAGTGCCTGTGCTGTACATGAGGACTGAGAGTCCCAGGACTGCTGGGAGGACACAGGCTGAACATCTTGGGAGCTGTGGCTGTGATGCAGTGGGAGAGATGCACACCAGTCCTGAAGCTCTTTGGCATTTAAGGCACCCCCAATTCTGCAGCCGAATGTACAGAGATGGGTTTACCCAGTTCTCTCAGATCCCAAGCCTGCATTTTAAACAGATATCTAAGGTGTCAGGAGTCCTGCAGGTCATATCTGCTGTGACTACAGCTTCTGCCATCAGCTATTGGAATCTCACTCCTATTTCCTCTTCTCTGTCTTTACCCACTAGCATCCCCTCTCTTCATTATACCCCACATTTAGCCCCATGATGTGAACTTAAGTGTGCTTAGCTGGTCCATCTGCCCCACAGAGAATATAGTTCATCATCAGTAAATAGCTCAGCTCTCTTCCTTTTGTTCTCTTTTCTCCTGAGCTGTGTGCGCTCTTCTGTGGCGCTTTATCTCTTTAGCACTCAATGGCTTACCTAAATCGGTGTCGCTTATGTCTGTCGCTCCTGTTCCTCCTGCTCAGCCTCATTCCTTCCCTAAAGAAGGCTTATCTTTCTGCTGCAGTTTTATTTCTCCAGCTTTTCTCCATCTTGGTCTCCTCCAGGTTCAAGGGCACTTTGTTTTCTATGTAAGTCAGGGAGTTATGCTCCAGAAGGATCACCACATGGGAGAGGGGACAATACTGTAAGCCATGGCAATATAATGTGCTTTGTTTATGTTTGTCTTGTGCCTCTTTGGGCCTCAGCCTATAGCTGTCCAGCTCTCTCTTCTTTGTGTCAGACCATCAGAGCCAGCTTTATGATCCCCTGCTTGGGTCTGAGCACTTGTCACATGGAGGTGCAGCAGAATGCATGGGTTTTGTCCCAGCAATGCTTCTGCTGTGACTTGTAGCTCTAGACCCGGGGCACCAGAAGGACCCTCTGCATCTCTGGTTTTTATGGCTGTTCCTTCAGTCAGGTTGTAGATAAATATACCCACAAAGATGGAAGGCAACCTAGTCCCTCTGCGGCTGTGACAACATCCAGCTGTACTACATGGTCAGGGTGCCTTGTACTTGGGAGGAGCAGGGAAGAGGTTTCAAATGGTCACACTGGCAAAAACAGCACCCTGGGCGGGAGCTCGGAGTCCTGCCTCATTGGTCTACCTATGCCTTCGTGAAGGATGTTCTTTCTCTCAGCTTCCAACCTGCAGACATCTCCTGGTCCTCTGTTGTTTATGATACTGCAATTTGTTGCCTTGGAAATAAGTGCTGGTTTATCCCAAACAGAGCCTACAGTTTCACAGCACAATCAAGCGAGAGGAGCAGATGGTTACCCCATCTCTTCTGTTGTGTTTCCCATTATCCTCATCCACAGTTGGATGACAGGAATCTATGATTCAGTGCAAGTATCTGTGGCCCGGCTGCATCTACCCATGTAAGCTGGGGAGCCATGTTTCTGCTGGGATATGACATGCCTTTGTGTCTAGCATCACTATTTTGGCTTCCTGCAAATGGAACTTGACCAAAAAGCAAAAAAAACCCCAAACTTCTTGCTTACTTCAGTGGTGTCTAGAAGCAGAGGGCAGAAAGAAAGTTCAATACCTGCAGTTTCTGTTTCCCAGGGCTTTCTAGTATCTATCCTTAAGTTTTCAACCCTCTGTAACCTCATTTTACTGTTTTATATGTTGAACTTTGGACAATATACACCTTGTACTCTCTGTAGACACTGGCATTCTCCTTTCCTGCAGCTCTCCTGGGCTGAAATGGCAGTTTGGCAGCAGCTGTGTTAGGTAGGACTCAGGGAACTGCATGGAGGCTAGATCTTCATGCAAATGCCTTTGCTTGGAAGCAGTTTTCAAAAGAGCTGGTGGTCCAGAGACACAGCGGTGTCATGGCCCTAATATGCACTTGGAGAATGGAAGAGATGTGGGGGACTCTACAGGGCTGAGGAGTTTTCAGGATCTGAAATGGCTAGGGGAATCAGCTCTTCCAAGCCCAAGATTAATTGCTTTGCAAACAGTTCTGCTTTCATTCCTCAATGCTATTCTTTGTGATTCAATCTGATTTGTTTGAATTCTGTTCTGAGGCTAATGTCCTACCCAGCACGTTGCTGCATGAGTGCTATCTTTCCTTGCCTGAGCAAATTTAGGCTGGAGATTAACAGAATATTTTTTCCTTTCCAAGTAGTAAGATCCTTGGGCAGCTTTCTAGTGAGAACAAGGAGAGCAAAATTTCAATTGGTTTCAAGATTGAGCCTGGTTAGTTTATGAAGGGAATTATATAAGTAATGCTGTTAGTGCTTGTGGCTGGATTTAGTGATTCGGTGTCTCTTCTAGTTCTACCTTTCTGGGAGCAGCTGTGTTTAAAATTCATTCGAAGAAGGGAAAATTATCCTCCAGGTTCAAATGTTCTGCATTGGAAAATGGAGCAGAGGAGATAGAAAACTGGTTCTTGCCTAGCAGCAGGCAGGCTGCAGAGCCAGGTCAAGAAAAGAGGTTGGATTGTGGAAAGAAACAAAATTGCTCTAGTTCAGTGTGGAAATGTGGCTTGGGGAGGGCAAGGCCGGGCCCTGGGGTGGGCAGTCGTGAGTGATGAGGCCAGGAAGGAGCACCAAGTGCGGCACTGGGGTAGGGGTGCAGGCCTGTGAGATATTGGAGGAGGAGAAGGGAAGAGAGTTGCTTCTGTTCCTTTCCTGCACATGCCATATCTGGCTCTTTTGCTTATCACTGAACTTACCCTTTCTGCAATGAGTAACTGACTAAAGCTCCTTGTGCTGCTCCATTAATCTGTGGCTTTCCATTAACAGGCAGGTGCTTGTACCCGGGGGACCACCATGCTGCCTGCCAGAGATTCCTGGCACTGGGTACTACAGAGTTAAGCAGCCAGGCTGGAGTGTGCAAACAAACAGTGAGACCTGTACTAACAGCCCTGCTTTGTGTTAGTGGGAAGCACAGGCTCCAACTTCTTCCGATTTCTCACCTGTCCAGACTGGTACAGAAAGAAAATGCCTCTTGGAGTTTCAGAGAAAACCACACCTATTTACAGTGGATTCCCCAGGGCCCTCCTGTGGGGTATTAACCCTTCAGCCCAGGCCCACAGTCTGCCTTTGGTAGGAAGAATTCCCCAACATCCCCGGGGAAGTCAGCCCTTCTACACTCACTGCAGGGATTTCTCCTGCTTGTGGCCCAGGGCATTGGCCCATCCAGTCCCTAGAGAAAGTCATTGATTTCTCTTTTCTCCCATCTGTACAGTTATCTCTGTCCTTTGCATGGCTGTATGCTGGGGCTTTCTCTGTGTGAACTGGGCTTCCTGACCCAGCTCCTTCTTCCAGAAAGCAGAACTTGCTCTGCTGTGTTTGGGTTGGACCTGTGATCGTGTCTCTGTGTTTGTCTCAAACCCCACCAAGTTTCCCTGAGATACCAGCTCATCCCTCCCCCTTGAAATATCCATGCTTTCTTCAGACTTCTTCCTGGTCTCACTGTTTGCTTTCCCTCCTTTCCCTGGTTTCTGAGTTTTCTCGGAAGGAATCCCGTGCTCTGGCCTCCTCAGGCTGGAGTGTTGTGTTGTTGTTTTTCCTTTCGTCGCTATGGGCAGGGATTTTGAATACTGAGCCAAGGAGAGGGAGGGAGGGAGGGAAGAAGAGAGGCAGTGAAAGAAGGAGGGAGTAGAGGGAGTACAAGGCGGGGGGGGGGGGGATGAAGAAAGCCAGAAAAGTGAGAAAGCAAAGTGTTCAGGGGAACAGGGTAATGAAGAGATGGTGGAGAAATGAAATGGGGAAGGAGGATAGAGGGCATTGAGGAGAGAAAGAGTTTTGGATAAATAACAGGAGATCTTTTTAATTGGTTCTTTTATTAATAACACTATTGCTGTAGACAAAGATATGCAGAGGAAGGCAAGGAGCCCCCACCTCTCCCTGCCCCAAACCTATCTAGGACACAAGGCATGAGAGATCCTTCAGAAAATGAACATTTAAGCCTAAAGCAGCCAGTAGGTGCATAGGCTGCAGGAGGGACTATGTTAGATGTGAATCTGGCAGGTAGGGAGAGAACGCAAAGCACAAAGACCCAGTAAAAATTATAGGACCTTCACTCAGCCTGTTGAGAGTAGGAAGCCTGGGAGAAGACTGATGTGTTTTGGGAACAGGGAAGAAAGTAGAGTAGCTAAGGAAGCTTAAGACACTCAGAGAAGCTAAGTAATTCCTACACCAAAAAGAAAATGAGACAAATCCCTCTAATAGTGCATCTCAGTTGCTACAGAGAAGGCACCTTCAGGCAGTGAGAACTTCTAAAAGCAAGGTTGGTGTCTTAAAAAACAACAGTCCTCAGGACTGGGCACCAGCACCTGAGGAGCAGAGTCCTAGAGAGTGACAGCTGTGTGCAGCAATAGGGGAGGGCAGATGGAGCCAAGGAATTGCAGACTTAGGTCTTATTTCCATGTCAGGTAAATTGTTGGATGCTCATCAGGGATCTGCAGGCCCCCATCTGCCTGACTGGATACATTGTGGCAAGAAATTTAGGGTTCACTTCCTCTGCAAAGGAAAATCATACTCCTGGAGCTGCTAGAAGTTATGGAGTGTTTCCTGCTGTAGGAAATAACAGCAGGACGTGGATTTTCAAAAAGCTAGGAGCACTGTCTTTCACAGGAATTTCTTGACAAGGCTAAGTGGCCACAAGGTGATTTGTGGTGGCACTGCTGAAATACTGCAGAGTAGAAACTGTGAGCCCTGAACGCTCAGAGCACTCTGCCTCTGGGAGCCATGCAGGTGTGGCTTTATAGTAGAATGGAAACTAATTCAGACAACAGTGAGTCTGGGATAGACCTTCAGCTGGAATACACCTCCAGCTGGAATACTCTGTATGCTTCTCATCACCCATGCTGGGGAAAATAGGGGAAATAAGGCAGATAAAGAAAGTTACTAAAAAGACGAAACTCCTTCCACAAGAGCAGGGACTGCAAGGAACACAACATGTCAGTTTACAGAGAAGATACATGGGGAAGGGACATGAATTAAATTGAACTGTAACTTTTAAAGAAAATATGTATATTTCAAAGTTTAGGCCAATGTCTAACTGACAAAGATAAGAAGGAAATTCCTTTTTGAAGAGGTTATTCCACAACTGTCCCACATAAAGATTATATAACTTAAGGATCTGGCACTGTCAGAGACAAGCTCTTGCACAGCATTTTCCGGCCCAAGTATCTAATCAGTCCTATTTTTATAAATAAGCAATGTGGAGATTAATCAGCCCATCAGCCTGTGTGGCACGGTCTGACCACTGTGGTGGTGACCACTTAGAACTTAGGACTGCCACCAGCCCAGACACAGCTGCTTTCCCTCAGTGACTTAGGGGCAATTTACCATCCTCTCACTCCTACTGCTTGTGGGATTTTTCTCTTCTCAGCCCAATTCTGCAAAATGATTGGAAGTAATGGGGTTTTTTAAATAAAAATAAGACTAGAAATGAGTTAGGGGTTCACCAAGGGAACAGTTAAATCAGAACTGAGTTGTGGCCAAGGGGGTGGTGTGACATGTAGCCAGAGGTGGCCAAATGGCAGCTACGTCTTTACTTGTATCACCACCATTCTCTCCTGCAGGGCGAAGCTCTTTCTTGCTGCAGATAGGTATTGTACTGTGGCTTACAGAAGTTTGAATGCACAAGTCCTAGGTCACATCCTTCAGTGAATGGTTTTCAGAATTGGCCATCAGGATTGCATACTAATACTGAAGACAAAGATCAGGAAAAAGGGAAGCAGATTCATGAGGATTTGGGTGGTTAAAGTGGATGGGTAACAGATGAAATGCACTGTTTGCCATAGCAAATATTGGATGGCAAGTGCTAGAGCAAGCAGCAGATCTGAGGAATCCCACTTAGGCAGAGACACATCACAGCTCTCTCAGCCTCGGTGGGAGGGGATCATTAACCCTGTCAGCCTGCACTGAGAGGCAGTGCCAAAGAGAATTTTATGTGCAGGACATCAGCGTGGCTTTATATCTGCCAGGCATGTCCCACGTGCATGTTGTTGCACTAGTCAGCCCTGGAGAGATTGCAGAAAGGAGGTGAACTGGGATGGCTAACATCCTGATTAGACTTAGAATATTGATTAATTTCAAGCACATAAAACTGTGCTTGGGCATGCAACAGAGATGTTTAGGTCTAGTGTATCATTGGCTTTCTTGGCCAAGAATGTCCCAGGGAGGTTACTGTGAGCTCATCTCTACTAACAGTGGCATCAGGAGGGTGCAGAAGGCAAGCAAAGGACTACCATTGCTGGGGTCTTAAATATGCTCTCAGTGCATTTGGACAGGGCACATTAAATGTCAGGCACCCTCAGGAGCCTTGTCCGTGCTGTGGCTCTTGTCACTGTGCCATGCACAGGGCTGTAACAGGTTTCAGAGAGGAACCTGGCAAGAGGGACCAGTACTGACTCTGCCTGCCCTGCCCACCTTCAGAAGACAGGGCCTGCCCCAGGGAAGCGTCCACTCCTGCTGTGAGAGGGCCAGCAGACAATCCAGAAGAGGGGTGAAAGAACAAGGGTGGTTGCGGTGCTGTTTTGTGGTGTCCTGGCCTAGGCCTGAATCCAGCTGATGAGCTGCACAGTTCATCCATGTAGAGAAGGCAGAGGAATGCATGTTGGCAGGTGAAAAGGAAAGACTTTTCCCAAGGACTGAGAGCAACTCCTTTGCAGTCAAATTTCTGCACTGGTGTAGCTCTGTTTTGCTCTAGAGTTCTCTCTGTTCTTGATAACTTTCTGGCCCCCATGTTGTGTTGCAGAGGCTGTGTTTCCACATCCATGAGCCTTCACCTTCCACACACTGTATTTTGGACAAAAATATGCAAATCACCCCTTTCATCTGAAGAGAAAGCCATCTGCCAAACAGCAAGGTACTGACAGCTTTTTATGTTCTGTGCAGCGGAACTTTTGCTTTTTTTTCTCAACAGCTCCTGTCTCCATTGCAAGTGCTGCCATTCACATTTGATTAATTTGTCTTTGTCAGCACATGTTTCCACCACAGTGGCAAGACTGACCAGCCCTGGTGGGGCCAGACGTGTTTATCTGCATCATTCAGCAAACAGCGTGTTGTAGATGACTTTTTTGTTCACTTTTACCCACTGAAGCCACGAATTCTCAATGAATTGCTACGCCTTTTCTGGCCAAAATGAAACTATCTGAAAAGTAAACATATTTGGTGTTTACATGAGGCAAAACTCAGCTTGGGAAAAGAACAGTTCAAGCACAGGCGGCTGCAAGAGCAAGGAAAATTCCCCTGTGAGACAAGAGTTCCGAAGTCAAGAAAGAATGATGCAAGTTTGTTCCTTTAAACATGTGCGTAAGCACTGTTCCAGGCAAGGATGGCTTCCCTGGAACTAGCTCTTCAATAGTTAAGTTAAATAGGTCCCAATTAGGACTAACTTGCATTATTATAATAATGCAGGCTCAGCTGCCTCCAGGACCTGCAGTGGAGAAGCAGAGAAGTAAAGAAATTGTAGGCTGATGGGCTCTCCTTCCCACTTCCCAATGTTCTTCAGCACAGTCTTGAAATCAGTGCACTGCAAACATGCTGCAAGTGCTGGTCTTTTACAGACCGGTGGATGTTGGATCCCTGCTCCCATCCTGTGGCGGCTGTCTGGCAGAGAAAGGGCCAGTACTCAAGGCTGGGGCAATAGATGTCTATGTTGCAATGAGATCTCCCAGCTCTGCCCACCAGTGAAAGGGAAATGAAAAAGGCAAAACCAGTGGAAGACAGAGCAGGGAGAGCTCTCTTTCTTCCAACCCCCAGCAAAGAAGGGGAAATGGCACTTTCCCACCTTCCCCAGGGTAGGAAAAGGCTGCAGGAGGAACCATGTGCTGGATTGGACCTTGCTGAACCAGGTCATCAGCCTCTTCTGAAATCCCTCTTCCCTTCCCTTCCCTCAGGATGCAGCAGTTGTGAGGAAGCTGCCATGCCCTGAAGGCAACTTGTCTGATTTGCTAGAGAGAGATACTGTTTGTCAACCCCGTTGGGATACCTGCAGCTTAAGGCAAAAGAAAAGTCTATCCTATCTGATGCAGGAAAGTGAAGGAATGCATATGGAAAAAATATATCTCGGGTGACATTTCTCCTTTCCCCCCAAGATGAGATGCCAAGATTAAGGAACTATTGGGGTTGTATGCAAAAGTGTATAAAAAGTATTCTACCTCTCTGGAAACAAAACAAACGAGAAAAAGAACAACAGCATGAGAAGATTAGGAATGAAGACACATGTGCTCTGTCCTGCCAAGCTAAGATGTTACCTATTTCTGTAGGACAACTTGGGCAGGTTATATCTTATATTGAACACAGCATTTCTGAACCCATGTTCCTGCTCCGTCCCAGATCTCTCCAAATGAATTCTCTTTCTCTCGCTGAGGTACAGATGAAGAGGACAAGGCTGGAAGTGCAGATGGCGAGACTTTGTAGATGATGAACAGTGTGAATACTCCGTTGTGAAAAGAAATTAAATTGGTCAATGCTGAAAAGAAACAATGACTGACAAGTCAAGGGAAGGAAAACAGGGAAGGGTGGATGGTGCCTCTCTGTGCTGTTAGGCGTGTCAGAGAGGAGACACTGTCACTTAGCCTGGTAGTGCTGCTCAGCCTGGTGGTTTTGCTAACTACTCTTAGGATTTTGTCTTTCCAAAGAAAAAGGAATGCTTTAGAAGCAACAGCCCTGGAGCATCCAGTACCTATGGCAGGTCCAGCATGGTCCTCCAGTTGTGCAAAGCTTTGCTTTCCAGAACAGTTTGGCTGGTGCAGCTGGGAAGAGGCCAATGTTAGAGAGAAAGAGGAAAGAAACAAACACAAATCAGTTATTAGGAGGGCCCCTATCTGTCACCTGCTCCACCATCCCTATCTGACATCAAGTTGCCCGTGGTTCACTGGGCACCATGAGTGTGCCTGTGCTTCAGGTAATGTCCCTTCCAGATGTCCCATTGATGATAAGAAAACAAAAGAGCTGGGAAGAGGAGCCTTGAACCCCCTCTGCTTCCTCCTGGTTACCCTCCAGGCTAGTCAAGGGAGTGCTGGAGCCGGGGCTGACAGCTCTTGGCCCTTGTATGAGGGAGACAGCGTTATGTGGGGCATGAGCAGGCCAGGCTGGGGGAGGGAGGAGGTGACATGTTTCTTTCCTCCCACGGGACAGTGGAGTGACCCTGCAGCCCTCTCTGCCCCTGTGCCTTTGCTACCCTGGGTGAGGTGGGCTTGCTGCTGAGGAGCACTGGATACTCACTCTGGTCCTTTGCCTCCTTCTTCCCAGGCTCAGGACTGAGGAGCGGAGGCTCCGCACAAATAGGGCTACCTCGGGTGCGGCTGTGGCGGCACCCGGCCGCGTCGCCGGGGCTGCCAGGGACCGT
Organism: Callaeas wilsoni; assembly: GCA_013398955.1. NCBI lineage: Eukaryota > Metazoa > Chordata > Aves > Passeriformes > Callaeidae > Callaeas > Callaeas wilsoni. The sequence continues at coordinate 24,924 of VWPU01002251.1, forward strand.
GTCCTGGCGTGCGCCGGGCAACGAGAGCGACAAGGAGGGGAGCAAAGAGTGTGTGGAGGGCGTAAATAGGAGAGCGGGGAAGACGCGCACCCGGGTCGGGGGGTGCGAGGTCTCGGGGCGCCGTGGTGCGGAGAGGTCAAGAGGTGCCGGAGCGTGCCGGGGATGCCGGCTGCGAGGACAGAGGGTTGCCGAGGGGTGGCGGGTGCGGAGTCCCGAGTGCAGGATGCGGAGATGCCAGACCGTGAGGTGCGGGATGCCGGGCCGCAGGGTGCGGGATGCCGAGGTGCGGGATGTCGGGGTGCCCCGGCTGGTCCCACCCCTGCGCGGCGCTCCCCGCCCCGCGGCCCCGCTCCCCCGCCCTCCCTGACGTGTGGCGCTGGCAGCCCGGCCGGTTCCGCATTCCCGACCCCTCCCCGCAGCCCAGGGGCCGCTATATAACCGGGGCTGATGCAACCCACCCTGCCGCCTGCCACAGCCTGCGGGAGGCGCGCACCGGGGCGGCGGGCGGCGGCGGG
>VWPU01002261.1:0-13803 GCA_013398955.1 Callaeas wilsoni
CGGCGGCGGCGGCGCGCACGGGAGGCGCGCCCCGGGCCGCCCGCGCCCTCCCAGCTCCCCCACCAGTGCACGAGTTTACCTCTAGAGGTCATCAGGCAGGATTTACGACTGGACAACAAAAGCACGTGATGTGAAGCCGTACCCCATATTTGGGTGCCTACGTAGGAGGGAACCAAGTACATGTCCCAGTCATTTCCATAATTCATCATAAATTGTGCAAGGGTGCTATAGACGCACAAAACGACCAAGAGCCACAAATCAAGCACACATATCAAAAAACAAATGAGCTCTTATTTTGTAAACTCATTTTGCGGTCGCTATCCAAATGGCCCGGACTACCAGTTACATAATTATGGAGATCACAGCTCGGTGAGCGAGCAATACAGGGACTCCGCCAGCATGCACTCCGGCAGGTACGGATACGGCTACAATGGCATGGACCTCAGCGTCGGGCGCTCTGCTTCCACCCACTTTGGTGCCAATGAGAGACCCCGCAGTTACCCGGCCAACACCACCTCTGCCTCGACAGAGCCCAGGTACAACCAGCCCGCGACGTCTTCCCACTCGCCTCCCCCTGACCCTCTGCCCTGCACCGCCGTGGCCGGTTCGCCTGTCAGCGAGAGTCACCACGGGGTGAAAAACTCCCTCGCCAACTCCACCAGCACTTCGTCCAATTCCAGCAGCAACACGCACATCAGCAGAGACGGGGTTGGCACCTCGTCTGGGACTGAGGAAGACACTCCAGCAAGCAGCGAGCAGGCAAGTGCCCCGACCGACCAAAGCACAGCCCAGCCTTCACAGCCCCAGATCTACCCCTGGATGCGAAAACTGCACATAAGTCATGGTAAAGCAAATACCCTGTTCTTTCTTTATTTCTCTGGAGGAAAAGGAGGATTTAATGTAAACCGGGTGGCTGCGCCGAGCAAGGTCGGGGAGAGGGGGTGAGGAGGGCGTGAGAGCGGGCAGCTCCGCGCACATCACAACTCTGCTCGCAGGGAACCACGCTCCCTTCTCTGGGCGAGTCCCCCCCGAAAGGAAAAAAAACCGCTCGGCCCCGAAAACACCGCCCGCCTGGCTCCCAACGCCGGCGGGGGGAATAGAAGGCGCCTTGCCGAAGGGAGATCGGGAGCAGAGGCTGCTCCCGGCTCTCCTCTGCATAGGAGATTTTCCAGTGGGAACGGCGCGGCTGACCCCATTTATTTTGCTTAGACATATTAAAAAGAGAATAGGAAAGGGCGAGAAGGGCAGTATTCACTGCTGGGAAGCCGTGGGGGAGGGGGGAGGGCGAGTCGCCCCAAACTCGGGAGAGAGGGCTTGAGGGGCGCGGGGAAGCCAAGCAACTTTCAGCCCCCGGTACCTGCCCTGCCCTCGCTGCTGGGAGAGCGGCCGGAGGCTCGCTGCCTCCCAGAGCCTTCCCCAGCTCAGCCGTGGGAAAGGGCTGCACGCTTCAGCCTTGCTCTCTCAGCTCTGAAAACCCAGCTATCAGCAGAGACATCCTCCAAATCAGCTTATCTGGGGGAGGCATGGGGGAGAATTAACCTTATAAAAAAAAAAAAACAAAAAACCAACCGGAAAAAAAAAATTTAAAAAATCGAATCGCAAATCCAAGCGAAAACTTACCGAGACTACCAAATCCCCCTCCCCCAAGCCTTTCCTAAGAGGGGCTGGAGGGGGAAACTTGTTGAGCGTTTATCCAAACCAGAAACAAAACCAAGCAGGACTGAGAATAACGGTCCTGGTCGCTGGTAGCTGCAATGAGACACGAAGGCTCCGAGTGGCTGCTGAGAATCTAAATCATGTACTTTTCTCTTCCAGACAACATAGGGGGACCAGAAGGGAAAAGGGCTCGGACTGCTTACACCCGCTATCAGACCTTGGAGCTCGAAAAGGAATTTCACTTCAATAGATACCTGACCCGCAGAAGAAGGATTGAAATAGCACATGCTCTTTGCCTCTCAGAGAGACAAATAAAGATCTGGTTCCAAAACAGGAGAATGAAATGGAAAAAGGATAATAAGCTGAAAAGTATGAGCATGGCAGCTGCAGGAGGGGCATTCCGTCCCTAAGCGTTTGATCAATTAAAAGTACTGAGCAGTATTAGCTGACCCTGCGTCGTCTCATGTCAGTACTAAGTTGACTTTCTAAAACTTCCTTGTGTTACTTCTGTGAAGAAACCCTGTTCTTGTCGCCCTTATTCATCTTTTAATCATGAGCCTGTTTATTACCATTCTCTCGCGTGTATAAGTAGATCTGCTTTTATCGTACATTTCTTTGTCTTGAATGGCTTTGTCTTGAAAAAAATAATAGATGTTTTAACTTATTTATATGAAGCGAGCTGTGTTACTTGAAGTAACTGTTAAAACAAAACAAAACTAAACAAAAAAGAACAAAAAGGGAAAAAAAAAAGAAGTTAAAAAAAAAAAAAAGGAGAGAGAGAAAGGAAACCCTCCCCCGGTTTAGTACAAATGTTATGTGTTGCACTCAACCTGCTTAACTGTGCATGTGTGGTCAAGTGTTAATGTCTGTATAGCTCCAAGCTGTTAAAAATATTTTTATTCAAACTACCTATATAATTCCTGTGTAATTAATGCTGTTGTAGAGGTGAAATGATGAAATCAACTGAACTTGTCCTACGTGTAGTGAATAGTGAATCTGTGACGAAAACTGTGATTCCAAGCAGTATGTCCTTGCTGTGCCTTTGTATATGACTCTTTGCACGAACTCTTAGAAGTGGCTCTTATTAAGCGCAGCTTCTGTGATGTATGTTTTTTGTGAACAAAGTTACAAATATAGTCGAAGTCTGGCTGTTTGAGCAAACTGTGATCAGCTTTTTTTTTTATTATTATTATTATTATTATTTGTTTTTAAAAAAACCTGACTGGAAATCAACAAAAAAATAAACTTTCTATTGTAAAGTTTTTGTGATCTGGTTTGTGCAAAGCAAGAAGTTGTGCTTCCTGATTTGCCTCTGAAAAAGAAAAAAAATTAGCCCGTGCAGAGTTTGTTATAATATTTTACCTGGCTCCTGCTGCACGTTGGAAATGGTGGATGCTGCAATTGTCCGCTACTAGTATTTTTAATTGAAAGTTTGACCATAAGTTCTTCCTTACTTGTTTCTCGCTAGGTGGAAAGCTGCATCGCAGGACCACAATCAACACCCTTTGTGGCTGAATCAACTGTTAACTATTTGCGGATGGTTAAAATAAATTAAAAAAAAAAAAAAAAGCCAAAAAAAAACAAACCCTCAAAACATGTGCTTTGTTAAAATACGCTGCGAACTCCAGGGTGTGTTTGCATCGCTCTAGAATTTCTCCTGTGGTTTCATTAAGTATATTTTAGGACAGCCATGTCCAAGCCCTCTGCGTCTATTAGTAACCCTCTCTAGCCACATTCCCACTCTTCACCCTTTAAAGATTTTTGATTTTCTTCACTACAATTAGTTTGCTATAAACGTAATGTTACTTACCCCATCAGAGCTTGAATGGTTAACTCTTCTGAGCTTCTAAGAGCAACTAAAGATTTGCACATTTACTGACTGGTTACATTGATGCCTTCCCTTAAAAGTTATAAAACAGTAAACTTTATAAGCCCCAGTTCCGGCTATATGACATTTGGGTGCCAAATGAATAGGGTTTTGTCTATGAATTAGATCGTAAAATCATCCATAGCACAGACAGATAGGCTCACTGGCTATAAAAAGTCACGTGGTGCCATTAAAGTAAGTTTTATGGTTTTGGGGAGTTGACATCCAACATTATATACCACATAACATATAATCTCACTGACGCTGGACTTCATTTGACTCTTTTGCAGGCTACGTGTGCCTCCTGGCCATTCAAATTGTCAGGTTTAGGGACAGAAGTATCCAAACCACAAGTTCTCAGTACTATGTGAAAAATGGCTCCTTGCAAGTCAAAGGTAAGTTTCGTGCACAAGTTCCTTAAAGTTTATTTGTACAGTGGGGAAGCCGAGGCTCCTGCTCGCTCTCGCTGTCTCTCGCCTCTCTCTTTCTTTCTGTTTCTCTTTCTCTTTCCCTTCCTTTCCGCCTGGAGGTTTTCAGGACGGTCCCACCGAGCCCGAGAGGCAGGATCAAGCACTAATGATCCAGGTTGCGCTGCAAATACCTCCCCCCCATCCCTTCACTCGCAGCAGCTAGCTCTCTATTTTAACGATCAAATCAAAGTAAACCACAATAAGCGACTTTGGCAGAGATGGATTTTGGGGCCTAGCTTTAATCACTTTGACTACCGCAGAAGATAATTACTTCCTTTGCTCCAATAGACTCTCCAAGTTTGGAGAGGTTTTGTTTAGCAAAGAGAAGTTACTGCAGGCGATTAAAAAAAGGGGAAAACAGAATAGATTTGGCTTGGTATTATCTGGGCAGTATCTTATGTAGGCATGATAGAGTTGGAGGCGTGATGATATGGTAATAATCTTTGGATTGGTGAAATATGTTGCACATCAGAGCCAGTATTAAAATGGCACAGACTGTACTGGAGTGCTTAGATACATATTTTCTGCATTGGGTTGTGCAGAAAGCTTTAGCTATGTGTATATGTACATCTGCGAGCGCGTAGTGTGTTTTGGGGATACGTATTTATAACGTTGCTGTACCTTTTTCCTGATTCTGTATGTAATTGCATAAATATAAATATATTTAAATTATGTGCATGTGTGCCTGCATGTACAAATCAGTGTGTATGTCTGCATAAAGCTGTGCAGATGCATATATGTGTCTAATATTGGTGTATTCGTGTATACAAAGGGTGTGTATGTGTGTACACATATATATGTTCCTGTGACTTCCTTCTTTTTTTTTTTTTTTTTTTTAAAGCGAACCAATTGACTGTAACTTGTAGCATTAATACAAGAGACTACAGGTCATTAGAGTGCTGCAAATTATGAAATACGGGCTTGGTTTATTGAAGATTGTAAATATCCCCCTAGCTCTGCTCTCTCCCTTTCTGCCTTATATTGCTGGCTGCCATTGTGGGGTAGGCCCCAGCTGCGTGTTTACTTCAACATTCTTTTTATTTAAGTGGACTGTTCTCACTAGAGTGTGATTACTCAGCAATAAACTTTATGGCCGGATTTAACTTCAGTCTTTGAATTTCCAGGACTTGAATGAAAGGGTGAAAGAAACTCTATCTTTCTCTGGGTAACATTAAGGCCTGATCCTTATCCTCAGAGCTGTTACTTTGGCGAGTGATCTCAGAGGGGTGTAAACAGACTAGTCAGGGGCTAGGGAATTTGAGAATTGCCTATTATCTATCTATCTATCTATCTATCTATCTATCTATCTATCTATCTATCTCTCCAAACCAGCTGTGGATATCTCTTTCTCTGCCCAGGTTTGGAGTAACATTGATTCAGCAGATTGCATTGTTTTCCTTTATGTGTCATAAAGTCGGGTTTGCAAAAGAATGGAGTGGTTTGATGTGAGAGATGGGCTTTGTTTTATTTTGCTAGTGCTATGCCATTTGAATATTGTGGTTTAGGGTGGTTTTGCTACTATGAGCAAAAATGGTAGAAAGGCGCAGGCTTTTAGGAGGGTAAGGTTGTGTACCTCTGCAAGGTCTGCATATTGCTAACTGGTTCCTATTTTTAATAATTTGTCTTTAAAGAAATGGTAGTATCTAAGGTAGTTTCATCCCAAAGAGCTCAGTTTTTAAAACATTTAATATTTAAAGTCAACTCTTGCGGAAGATAAATAGAGTCTGATGCCTTTGTGTCTGTCGATCCTTCCTATCAGCACTAAACAAACACATCTGCATATATTTCATATTAAAAAAATGAGAAAGGCTTTAAAAGAGCATATCCAAATGCACATTTGAAAATCATTTCCTTATAAACAGCTGGAGATTTTATAGTACTCTAGTTGACACATTTTCGTCAATAGGAATATCAGAAAGTTATATATGATAGGCGTGTATTAAATTATACTATATGCCATAAAATTTTATAGTTTGAGGCAAGGCATGAAAAACCCTTAAAAGTTTGGTCTTCATTTATATATAGGTCCTTTTCCAAGGAAAACCCTTAGCTTGTAGACGGGAATTATACTAGACACAAACAGCTCATGATTACTCAGTATTCAACAACACTGTGCTATTTGAATTAACTGGCTAATATACAAGCATGCATGGACACTAGTTCGACTAATATTTTAAGATCCTGGATATCATCCTGGATTGTAATTTTTCATTGTCTAGAGTGAAAAGATTTGCTACTATGTATTTCCCACATTTTTGAATTTGGCTTCTGGACCATATCCCACACAAAACAATGTACAGAGGTTCAAGAACTACGGAAAAGAAAAATATCCCTAAATCCAGAAGCATATAAACCCGCCTGTACTGCAAGCAACACTACCAGCAAAAGAAAGTTAGCTAGAAATGACAACTTCACCATGTTTCTGGCCCTGCCCTGTCCTAAGCATCAGACTTGAAACCATTCAAACCCAGAAATGCATCAAGATTTCCTAATATGCTTTGAAATTTGAAATTCAAACGAGCCCAGACTGCCGAACTCTGTGAAAATAGTCCTAGGTCCGAATTGTTTTCTGAGAGAAAACGTCATGGAGAATTATCGCTGGGGATCAGGAGAGAGGTTTTATCTGCACACGTTATTTTTCTGATGTATTTGGGGGATTAATAAGTGCGAGTTTTTTCTATTTTAGGAATGGCAAGTTGCGTCCTGTGATTTGAAATACGGTTTACCTAATCTTTTGAAAGAAATACTTGCATGTAGTGTCTCATGTCTAAGCGTGAGGCCAATTAAAGATTAGGCAGCTCTCTTAATATGTGGAACTGGTGACTTTGCAAGACATAACTTTCTCTAAACCAGAAGTATAACAATCCAATGGAAAGTCATCCGTAAATTACAGCTCTGCAGCCTTTTCTAAACCATGCAAATGCCCTAATTTCAGAACATTACAGGGAAATTATTATTCTGCCATTTCCTTACATTTAATAAGTGTGTATCTATGGAAGGGTGACAATAGAGGAGTTTGCAATCTGCTCCGTGGGAAATTGAATGGAACTGATCATGAAGGGGGGATCAGGAGGTTTCGATTTCAAACCCTGAATACGGGAGCAATGCCTTTTCCCTCCCCGCAAATACAGATTTAACGCATTTAATGCAGACACAAGTAAAACTCCTGACCAAGTTAAGATGTTGTTGGCTTTCTTAGCTCTTTCTCTTTCGTGCCCTCAAAATTTCCCTGATTTGAGGCTAGGGTTACTAGCTAGAGCGGAAAACCACAGTTCTCACAGTCGTCTGGTCATCTTTGAAAATATTATCCCTTTCAAATTAAAGCATCTTCACTAATGTCTCTCTGGAAGGCAAATACTCATGGACCACCCCAGTCACATGTTCCTGTAGTTATGCGCACAAACAATATCAAATCTGACACAGAGAGCGTGTAAAATTTGCATGGACTTTGCCTTACAACACGCAAAAGGAATCTTTTCTATATCCCCTCCCCCCCCCAAAATGTCTTTTCAATAATAATATTTGCTATGAAGGTTATTGGGTAATTATTGCAATTTTGTGGAACAGTCCTTGCTTGAGGTGAAGTCTGTCTCCGGATAATAAATGGCAGCCCGTGCAGTTCACTGCCAGGTTAAGTAAATGCAGAAAAGATAAATCTGCACACCCTAGGAATCACCAGCAGAGCTCGCTTTAGACCAAGTTCACAGTCAACTCGTTTGCCTAGACAAGGCTTCGCAAACAATTAGAGTTGTTTCTTTATGTTTAAATCAAGGAGAACTGACTAAAACCCTTCAGCAGAGAGCTGCAGCTTTTCCCCCAACGCTCGTCGCTCCATTCCTTCCAACCTCACGCCCACAACTTACCCAGCATTTCACCTGCAATTGTAACCATATAGCGCCTTTGAGTAACAGGCTTTCCTCCACCGCTGCCGAAAGGCTGTGCAAACTGATCTAACAGCATTTTACAAAGCTGCGACATTAAGGAAAAGGAAAAAAAAAAATGCAAAAGTATCCGATTTCTCAACAGCAAAAAGAAGAAGAAGGAAAAAGCACCCTTAGAAAGCTGGGGGAAACAGCAGAAGTATTGAAACAAACAGTGCGAGTCTCTTACTCCTAAAAGAAGCTGCATAGCTTTTGTATATCTTTGTGGTTAAGGGCGTTACAACTGCAGGTCAAAAAGTTGAGGGTCAAAAGTTTACGTTTTGCACCACTCTTAGTCATTCGCCCAGACAGAGTTTGATGTCAATGTTATAGCCGAGATCTTGACTATCAGCACAAAAGATAAAATAGCTTTGAGTTACGTGTGTATCACAGTATGGACTCCAGGTGAACCCTACTGGCTGAATGACCTCAATTACTGAGGAAAGGATAGAAAATTCCTCTTTTCAAGAGTAATACACGTTGTATTTCATCATGAATTATCAGCCACTTTTGTGTCTGAATATCTCGGGTTCAGCCGCCGCAGGTAAACACGCGTGTTGCCCCCACAGAAGCCACCGATGTTGCCTCCTCCAAAAGTCAGGTAGCAAAATGCCTCACCCTTGTTTATCATATAATAATCTGCTCTAAGAGGTTTAATGTTAAGCCTTTTCACTTTGCAAAATGGCAGGAAGATAAGATAGGAGCAAAGCTATTAACGCGTGTATTGATCCTAGCCGCGTCTTTGTTTTTGCTCTCATTTCTGTAGCGACCGCTAAACTGTGCTTAAACAGGACATGCCGGAGATAATACGGGCTATATGTTTGGTCCCAAGGAACTCGTTTAAAATGCGTAGCGGTGGAGCCGTGTTGCCATACCCATGGAAAATATTACGGAGAAGCTGGCGCCCTGCGTCTCTCCGTGATTTGGAGGGTTCTCACAGCCTTCTGGAATTACCCGAGGCAGCGGTTCCCAGCGAAATTGGGAGTAGAACGCGTTTTTTTACCTCTCGCCACCCACCCCTCTTCACCCTTCCAAGAAAAAGTTTAGAGGAATTTCTTAGCGCAGAGAGATTCCCACATTGCTGGGATTTTTTGTTCCCGGTGCCGCCTCTGAGTAAAAGCTTTAGCTCCTTGGTTAGACGTGTCTGTAGGGAAAACTAGCCAGTATTGCTCAAGCAACTTCATTTTGGAGGACATCATCACAGACAGGATTCGACTTGAAATTTTAAGGCTGAGGGGTCGGTGGAAGAGGGAAAGGATATTCCCAAATAGTCATAATCAGACATGAAAGGTGTGGAGGAGGGGACAGTGCGACAAGGAAATCCGAGAAAGAGCGCACCTCACTCCCAACCACGCATTGCTGCCTTTCCACCCCCAAGGCAGCAGCCTACACCGGCCTCTGTGTAACTGGTACGCGTGAATTATTTGCCAGAGACACAGCTGGATCGTGGCAGGCGAGCGCTGTATCTTGGGAACAAGTACGCGAGAGGTTAGATATCAGATTAGCCAAAGTGATTATCGGAGATTGTGCCTAAAGTACCTGCTGAAGCCTGGAAAGTGTGTAATGCAAGTGTTTGCTCGGCGTGTAGACGCTGTTCACAAGTTGTTGCTGCTGCTCACTTGTAGCGAGCCCTGGCACTGCAGGTTTAGGGAGCCTGCCCGCTCTGGAGATAGTATATAACCTTTCACATCCAGACTATTTATTTGGTGTAAGAGCAAAGCCTGATAACAAGCTAAAAACCGTAGCCAAATATCTATTTTGTTAGAGAATAGCAGGCGGATTGTTTCCAAGAATAACAATGCGTCTTTGATATACTCAGAATGAAAGCTGTTACTATAACCGGCTTACTCAAGAGTAGGTGACAGAAATCCATTTACTTCCTCACTAAAACAATTAGTGGTCCGGATTCCACATTTTAAATCTGGTTTAGAATAAAAATATCAATGAGAATAATTTCAAAGAAGTTGAAACCGTGACTTACATAAATATTGACTCTTTTCAATTATTGCTTAAATTGTTCCCCCCCTCCCAAAAAAAAAAGAAAAAAAAAAAAAAAAAAAAAAAGAAAAGATCCGAAGCTAGAACAGAACAGTTAATAATTTGAGACGAACTCTTTCTGTCCTTTCACTCTCTGCATTCAGCACGCTGCTCTCTGGCGTGGAAGGTCTGCTCAAAAGACCATTCATTTAAAATCCGGGCACAAATCACATTTTACGTGTGTTTATTTAAGCGCACCAGGACAGAGTGAGCAAACCCCGCCAACTATCCCGTTGTTAAGAGGAGCCCCAGTGCCAGGGAAACCACCGCTTTTACCGAATGCTGAACTTGGGGCAAAAATGCCAATATTGCCCCGGCAGCACCCATCGGGAAGGACGCTGTTGTCCGCGGAGGCAGGAGCAGCCTCGGGGCTGTATCATTCCCAGGAACAAAGAAAGGAATACAGTCGATACATTCCATAACGTTTACATTTTCCCTCGATTTTTTTCTTATTTTTCCCTTAGAAGTAGTGACCTGGGCAAAGCACCCTGCTATCTAAAAGACACTGTTATAGACCTTTTAGAAAAACTAAGTCCAAGGCCGAGGTGAACTTCAGGTCACCGCGTCTAACAAATATGAAAATGTCGCCTGGTGAAGGGCACGCCTTGTTATTTAACAAAGACTGTCAATGTGTAAGATTAATAAGAAACAAAATGCACACGGTGTCACTTTTCGGTCACTTTGAAACTTGGGACAGCCTCGCATTCAAGAGGGGAAAGCTGGGACTAAATATATTCAAAATGGTTCAAATCAAAGTCAAGCCAGGCTGCTTGTGCGATTCTTCCTCCTCCTACCACTCTCGGTGGAGGATGCCCGGCACGGCGAGAGGTTGACTTGAATTATTATTATTATTATTATTATTATTATTATTATTATTATTACTACTACTACTACTACTACTACTACTACACTATTGTTATTATTATTATTATTATTATTATTATTGCTGTTATTATTATTTTATCTTTCGCGGTAATTATGTTTTAGCTGCGTATATGGAGGGTAGCCGGAGTGCTTGTCTGTTTCACAAGAAAAAAGGGATCCCCTTTTCCCTCTCTTTCGGTATGTATTGAGTTGCCTCTTCTTAGTGCATGAAGATTTACTCTCTCCCTCTCAACTTAATTCCAGTGCCGTCCCCATGCCATTCTCGGCCAGCCTTGGCTAAGAAACTCTCGCTTCTTCATTAATTGATTGAAATCTCCTTCTCCAGTGAAATTGAGCCTTTAGTCCTTCTGGAAAAATAAGGGAGCTGGCCTATTTTATCCTATCCTTTTCTTTCTTTGAGAACTTAGGGTGATGGTACAAGTTTGTTAAAGGGAAGTAACTGGGGAAAAAAAGGGTTTGAGATTGTTTATTACAGCCATAAATCTTGCAGTAAAATGTCGAAATGGCCGTGTGCAAGATAACACTTGGTGGTCTTGGCTGGGTTCTTGTTTATGATAACAAAACCACAAAGACACGGAACAGGCCTTTTGGAGGTCCTGCCTCAGCACATCTTCGCAGACTTAGAGAACCACACGAAAAAACCAGGCTTGAGCTGAGCAGCTCAGGTCACCTTGCAGATTTACACTCGTATACAAAGTTGAGTCCTTCTCTCTGTAACCAAGCGCCAGAGCCCTACTGTAGAAAGAGGCACGGTGAAACTTTGAGATCTAATCACAGTAAATAATATGGAGCAGAGCCCGGTCAACTCTCCCAATATAGCGCTGATCTTACAAACCGAGACAACACTTTTCGTTGTGTTTTACTGTGGCGTGGGAACACGGCAGCCCGCTGTAGTGCTCCGGCCATAGTGCCTCAGGACTTATGCCGAGGATAATATTTACGATACCCCAGTGTAATTCATCTGGTGCTAGCCGGCAGGTATTTGTATGTATGCGTCTCTATGTGTGCATGTATCTCTTTATACCGGGAAAATGCTACGGTGGTGGACTTCGGCAATCTTTTATTTTTTACAGTCATGTAGACAGGAGCTTTTTTCTTTTAGGAAATGGGTTGCTGTTGTTTTGTTGTTGTTGTTTTGAATATAAATAAAACAATCTCCCCTTTTCTGTCAAATGTGTGCTGTTGAACAGTTGCGACTGTCTCTGTGTGTAACCGCGTGTGTGTAACCGCATTTCCTCTCCACGCAGAGTAAATAGAGAAACTTATCTATTACGCCAGTTAGAGTTCCATAGATGTGCTGTTGGAAATGAGTAAGTAAATGTGTTTTAACTCTTTTTACAAATTAGACATTCGATAGTAGGAGGAAATGAGTGATTGTTTAGATAAGTACCCCAGTATACCCAAGTGCTGGAAATGTTCTAACATATTACAAGCCGCATGCAATGTGCATGCCTGTGTGTCTGTGGATAAAATATAAATCGATACGATGTGTGTCTTGTTAGATAGAATATATATTCAAATAGAATTTTATTGCGTGTATCCATTATCCATAAAACTGCAAAAGACAATAATCTGAATTTAAACCAGGGTAAGTGTTAACGTAATATCTTTTTGAGGGCAAGATCTAAACTGTATCATATTTACACTTGATATATTAGAAGTATTTTCCCATACCAGCACATGAGATTAGCCACTCAGCAATTATATTCTCTAAGGGTGAGGTAAATATTTCTATGTGTTTATATGCTTTCCTGTAAAGATGAAAAAAAAAATCCGAAAAGTTCGCGGCTATTCCAAATGTGGCAGACTAGTTGACGTTCAATAAGTATTTTTTCTCCCCTTAGAATAAGAGCCTAATTAGTTTAACCATCAAATTTCAATTACCTAAGGTCAGGGCGGCTGCCTCGTTTCCCCCTGAGCTGCAAACACCGTTAACAGTCTCAGTTTTAGCAACGCAGAAGTGCCCGAGTGCCCTCTCCCTCCTATACCAGGGTTTGCGAGTTAGTTCTGCGAAGGCGCTAGCGTTTGCTTATGGAAGTGAAAATTAAGAAATAATTTTCTTAAATAATAAGAAAATTAGTAAATATAAGAAATCTGCCAAGACGAGGCATACCAAACCAACGGACTTAAATTCGTAGTTCAGAAAGCTCTCATGCGCGAGGAGGGATGCTCACAGAAAGCCCTGTAAATCGCTGGGTAGGAAGTATTTGATACCGTCGTGTCCGTCTTCCCCTCTCCCTTGCCCCTCTGTTCCCCGTTATTTTCAGGCTCACTCTATGCCTCACACCCCTCAAACCCCTCGAGGACTCTCCTCGGCCTCCCCGTGACCTTCGGTCTAACTTTCGCATCTATTCCTCCAATTAGCACAGCTTCAAAGGCGCAAAGGGCTGTCCTCGGAGCTCGCGGCCGCCCGCCGTCCGCAGCGGCGGGGCGCTGGGGACAGACCCCGGAGGGCGGCCGGTGGCCTGTGCCCGACAGCCGCTGCCGCCCTCTGCCTGCGCGCAGCCCCGGCGTTTGGAGATGGGCTTGTTTAAAAGGATTGTGCAACGCCTTGTGCAATGCCTGCCTCCCTCTGGATCACGCAGCTGGGCTGCGCTCCGCTTCCTCGCCCCGCTTCCTACACTCTCCCACGGGAGAACGAAGACACAAAAAGTGCTGGGGCGGGCGGGGTGGGTGGGAGACCGTCAAACCCGGATTAGTTTTATCTCGCTTGACACCGCGACTGCTGGACGCGGCCCGGGCCGGCGGGCGGGAGGAGCCGGGGATGCTGGTGAGGAGCGGACGCGGGGCGCTCCCTCGCCAGGCAGCCGCCGCCCGTGGGGGAGGTGCGATCCCGGCGGAGGGTCCGCGGGCGCGGAGCTGCCCTGCGGCCGCTCGTCCCTCTTCCATTTCCTGATCCGGGGTCCGCGGCCCCGCGCGGTAATTGGCGCTGGCGGTCAGGTGGTGGCGGGGCGGCGGGGGGTGCGGG
>VWPU01002263.1:0-10123 GCA_013398955.1 Callaeas wilsoni
ACCAAAGCACGTCAGGCGGTACCAGCTGACTGTCAGCGGCAGGGTCCGAGCTCTCCCACCCCACACAAGGGCCAGAAGAACCGAGCTGGCAGCCAGGACACGCCACCCCGAACACTCACAATGTCCCCTCAGCTCAAGGGGACCTTAAAGGGCGCTTAAACCTCGTGTAGCAGAGAGAATTCTCCTTCGGAGAGGAGCCAGCCCACCTGCTGCCTCCTGGGAGGGCAAATGCAGGCTGCAAGAAAGCAGCAAATGGCCAAGGACGGCTCTGGGTGGTCTCTTTTGGACTCCTGAACAAGCTGCCTCACCTCCAAGCCACTTTCGTTCCCTAGGAACCAGATCCTGCCAAGTGCAAAGCACTTTCCCCTTTCCATTAAGTGATGGAAGGTGCTCAGCGCACTAAAACCACCCCACCTAAAGAGATATTAATGGCATTGCCATTGGTAATGCAGGGCCTTCAAAATGCTTTAGAGACGCAAAGGTTTCTTCCACTGCCAGAGCATGGCTGGGGCTGGGCAATCACTGAGCTCCTGAGGGAGAATTTTCCTCCTGTTTGTTTTTTCTCCTACCGTTGTAGGTGCAGTTGTGCTGGAATTATGGACATTGCCCCTCTTCCTCTTCAGCAGCTCCTTCACCGGCTCCTTCACACGGACACCTTGGTAGGGCCGAGGCTGTGGCTGCTGGTCTGGGGCAGAAGCTGAGGAAAAAACCAAAAAATTAAAAATTTATGTAACATTTAGTTTCCTTTCAGGGAGCCCAAATCCCCACGGCAGCCTGGTGGCTCTACCAGGAACACATTTGTTTTATTCCTCCTTTCCTTTGTGTCCCTCAGCTCCCTGACCTGCAGAGCAGCTTTACACACTCCCCAAAGGGAAATCAGACCAAATATACCCAACAGGTGACACACCAGAACTGCTGGCCAGGCAGGGACATCAAAAAGTAGAGATCAGGTATTTAAAAGAAATAAATTCACTGTTTAGGCACAAGGTGTAAATGCAACTCAAACTGAGAAAGCATCCTCACTTGGAAAACCATTTAAACATCATTAGTTGGACTTAAATACCTCATTTTGAGATCAGGCAGGTGCTGAAGTTGTGTTTCTGTTCCAAACAGAGGCTGATAAACAGGTGACAACTCAGATCTTATACCCAAAAACCTCCCAGCTCACACCCATACATTTTGCCCCATTTTGAAGAATTAAGTTTACAGCCAGCTCAAAAAACCTCTGCCAAACCCATGCGAGCACTGAAAGCAGGGGAAGCACATTTCTGCCAGAGCCAGCATTAACAACTCATATTTTACGTGGAGTGTTTGGAGGGAATCGATAGCAGAAGGAAAGCAGGGGATATCAAAGCCTGCTCTTTGTAAAGCCACCGATAGCAGAGGTGGCTGCCTGCCCCTTTTTACTGCACTTCGGTGTGTAAATACATCAATTGATACGTTTTCCATTTTTAAAGATTTGCAACTGGCCTTTGGTTTTGTGAAGCACAGGTGGGTATCCAGCTCAAATCTGAATTTTAAACTATTATTCCACCCTGGGAGCATTTATTTAGATTTACATTCTATGAGAATGAATCATTTCACCTCAGATCATCTCTCCCAGCTACGTTGAATTCTGTGCACACTGAGATGTTTCTGTTGCACCTTCCTGGGAGAAGAAGAACTGCATTTAAATACAGAGATTGGAAATCCACCTCAAGAATTACTTAACAGAATAAACGTTTCTGCTTTAATTTCTTTCAAAAAATACGTTTTTCCCTCCAGCTTGGCTCTTTAATTAACTCTTTCTGGCTCATTACATGCAATTTAATTATGAAATCTTGATTGGCCACTATAAATCCTTTTGGGACCAGACAGAACGCCATTTATGCACTGAAGTGTTGCCTTTTTTATGCACATTAAGGAAATAATTTGCTTTTAAATAGTAGTTGAAGCAAAGATGATTTTCCAGCCTTTGCCTGATCTACCTTTGCTTTCTGTGGACATCCATTGTGGCTCTTTAAATCCAGTTTCTTGCATTCCCATCAATCTTGTGGCTTTGGAAATGACATTTTTTAAGAGAATAAAAGTTTTTTTAATTCTCCATACAAGCATCCACCAGGGCTTTTAACACAACTCACGTTTTGCTTTTTAAATTTAATAGGCATTAATTTATGTGAGTGCAAATAATAAAGAGTTCTGGTGTTCCTGGTGCTGGGTGAAAACATCAACTCCACAAACCTGAGCTCTGCCGGAGCTGCTTGAGAGGCAGGAATGAACATTTTGGGGAGTGTCTCATCCCCAACTCATCAAAGAGCCTCCCTGCAGAATTAGGGTGGGGAAGGATGGTGGTTTCTGGCTCCAGGTTTGGGGGATGGGAAAGAAGAAATTTACTGTAAAAGCTGACAAATATACCTATTCAGAGTTTCCGGTGTAAGCAGAGTAACCCCAAAAAAAAATAAAGAGAAAAAAAATTTTTAAAAACCAAAGTCTGCAGATCATATTTCGGTTCCCCCAAGCTGACCTCCAGAAATAAAAATAATGCGAGCACAGCTGCTTTTCCACTGCTCAGGGGCGTGTGGGGTCTGAGCATCGCAGACAGACCACAGCAAAATGACTTCGGGGCTTCAGCGTGCAACTCCTCACCGAGCCGGCGAGACATGGTCATTTACAAATACCAGTTTTTGGAGGAATAACGACAATTAAAATATCCTTGTAAAGGAAGAACCCGGATTTAGTCATCTGCAAGTCCATACACAAAGGTTTTAATAACTATGAAGCTGCCTTGGACCAAGAGTCTATTGTGTTTTAATTTAAGTCATGAGAGCCCAAGTTCCATTCCATAAAATTAAAGGAATAGGCAGTGTCCTGGCTTGCCTCCTGCCATTCCAGGGCCTCAGAACATCCAGGTGTTGTTCCTCAGCAGGCACATTTTGACTGGCACCTGCTCTGTGAAGCCAGGGCAGTTTGAAACATCTCAAGTCAAGAAAGAAGAGAAGGAATCCCAGCGCAGCCATTTGGGAAGCTCTGCAATGGTTTCTCCACTTTATTTTGGCTCATGTCAATGCCTTTGCCAGGCTGAGTCCCCGGCCCCAGGCTCCTTCCATCAATGTTATCACCCGATATATTTGCTAAAAGTCCACCAAAGCCTTGAAGACTTGTGACAATCTTTAAAAGTGGCTGGTGAACGCCAGAGCTGCTGGAGAGGCACCAAATGCAGCGGTCCCTGGCTCTGAATGTCAGGTGGCAACAGCAGGAAGATGCTGGATTCCAGACCAAGCTGCAGCTCAGCCTGGAAGCACCCAAACTGCACCAAAAAAAAGGTTCCATGGGATCTGTCACCCTCAATTTATGCAGATACAGACCCCTGGATCTCAATGATATCTATGGAATATTGATCTAAGTGAAAGGCCAGGCAGAGAAAACACATCAAGACGTCGCCAAAATCTTAAAACTCTGTCCTCCCCTACATTTTGATTTAACCATTGCTGAAACTGGAGGGAAGAGAGTGGCAAAACAGCTGCTGGAAGGGTGCAGGCACCGAAGCGTGGCGAGTTTCAGATCACTAAACTTCACCCCAGCGGCGCTGGCCTTCACACACACACGAGCTGCAGCTCGGTTTCAGCCTTCGGCCTCCCAGCCGAGGCAGAGCGATTTCCCAGCAGGCAGATTTCAGTTCTGAAATGCCCTGCCAATCCTGCCCAGCTCCTGCCTGCAGCAGCGAGTGCCACACTGGTCCCTCTTTCAGAAGATTTCTGTGCTGGCACGTGATAAGCTTATCAATTGATCAGTGTTAACACTGCAAATATTTTTCCCTTTTTTCTCCTTTCCCCTCCAGTGTAATAAATAATTGAAAAGAAACACAATAGAAAGGTTTCTCCTGTTTGCAGTAACACCAAAAAGCAATCACTGGCAGCGAATAACAAGAGAAATTTAGATTTCGATTGGCAAAGTCCTGAGTTAATGGCTTGGATATTGGAGACCGAATCACATTTTTATCAGACACAGTGAACTTTGGCTAATAAAAAGAAGAAAGAGGCTTAGTTTCATAGGCTTGGATGCTTAGAGTCAAATCAAAACCTTTTTACATTAATGCCCATTGCAAGGGACTTAACATTGGTCATGATCCTGTCCTTATTTCCTGGCTAATTACAGTTTCCCTCAAAAAAAACAGGGTGATTTTTTTCTCTGCTTTGTGGTCAGTCCAGGGCAGGGGAACAAAGCACTGAAATGCATTTAATTGCCAAAAATCCCAGACAGTGACCTGACAGGGAGTCACGCAGGAGAAATCTTCATTTCAACTCCATCCTTGACAGCTTTCAGGGCGTGTCCCTATTTTAATTAATATTTTAATTGATCCAACGACAGTTAAAGGTGAAAGACCTGACACAACCCACCTGTAAGTCCAGTCCCTGGAAACAAAAATCCAGTTATTTCTGCCAAGATCCATCTGAATCAGTTGTGTTGGTGGCCACAGGCTCGGTGGCTGGTGAGCACCTGGTACCTGGTACCTGACCTAAATTAATTAACACACACCTGACAGATAATTCTCTGGCTGGTCTTGAGAATGCATAACCTCATCAGTGCCAAATAAATCATGAAGCAACTCAGAAAATGTTTATCTGAGTTCGATCTGGCCGTTTCTTGCTTCATCATCTCACCAGCAGCCCTTCCATCCCAAAGGATACACCCCAGGTTTGCACACCCAGGCCCATCTGAAGGGCTGGACGTGCAGCTTTTTTTGTGCATTTGACACTACCCAAATTTCCCTGGAAGTTGTAAAGAACACAGGGAATATTGGGCTGGAGGGGATTATCATTGATACTGTTTAATGCACTGTGGGGTGGGTAACTCAATGAAGATTTTGCCAAGGCAGAGCACCCCCCAAACATCTGGGCAGAGAATCTGCTTTAAAACCCAGCTCAGAGCAGGGGCGAAGAGAGCTGAGTGCTGGCTGATTGCTCAGCACCAGGAAATGAACTCAGGAGGGTCCTGGCCGTGATTCAACCAACAGCCTCAATATTTCACCTGCTTACCAACGCCTCAGAATCACATCTGGCCAGGCCTCCTACACCGCATTACAATCACCAAAGTCAGTGAAACATTAATTTGACAGAAGAATATTTCAGATTTATGCCCGACATCTTCATTTTCAGGTGTCCACTTGCCGTTGGAGGATTTTCCAGGGATCAAACTAGCCTTGGATCCAGGCAGATCCATGTGCCCTGTGCTGTCCTTGAGGAATGCTTTCCACAGCTGTCCTTTAAAAGAAAGGTTCCCTTCACACCTAAAAGGATCTCAATGAGTGGAGATCACCGTGCAGAGCCCACAGTTTGTTCCCACACGAGGAAGGTATTGCAGATCAAAAAATACGGAGTGAACTTTGCATTTTTCTGCTTGGACAGAAAAAAAAATCAAGGGGAGACACAAAGTGCTGGCTAATCCCTGCTGCTCTGATTATTCTAATTAAAAAAAAATAAAAGCTTCCAAGTGCCAAATGAGAGTTGGATGCCTTGGCCGTGTAGTGGTGAGGGCTACTAAAAATTATCTGTTTCAGAATAAGAGAAGCCCTGGTGCAAAGGGGAAGCTGAGATAGACAGAAAGTGTCTTTAACCATAAGTCTCACCCTCAGGTCCTAATTCCTCCCAGCCCATAATACTCTTTCCATTTTAGTAATGCAAGCTTTCCATTTAATTGCTGATGTGGTCATTCGTAGAGTTTGACACCTGCTTTGCAAAGCATGGATGGGCTCAACTTTCATGCTATCCCTCTTTCCTAGTGGGGTTTTACCAAAATTGTCACTCACAAGGTGCAGAATACTGCAGTTTCACCTCTCAGTCTCATTAGCTGATACTTTCAGGGCAGCTCTGTGCAGCCCCACATCTGTTGTGGGCAGAAAGGCTTTTATATTCACTTTAAAAGCGTTCGGGAAGGGATTTGCAGAGGTGTGAATTCACATCTCTCGGTGGTAAAGGGAATCTGAGCAGCTGAATCTCTGCCAGTGACTGCAGCAGGAGCTGAGCACCCAAAAAACTTGGACACAGGCAAAACCAGCACCTAAATAGGAGATTCCTGCAGAATTAGAATTAACTAGGCTGGAAAAGACCTTTGGGATCATCAAGCCCAACCTGCTTCCATGCTGCTCAGAACAGAAACCATTCGTATGAAAGGTACGTTCGGGCTGTTTCCAAAAATTCACCGTGGAGGTAACAATAACAAAGAAATTCAAGAGGAACTAGCTGGTGCTGCCCATGAATTTCCCATCCCTGAGGGGCTGCTGGGCCTGCTCCCGTTCAGCAGAATCCTGGGGAGCCCCGACCAGTCACTTCTCCTGCGCCGTGGGAGGGAGGCTTTCGGGCTGAGCCACCCTCGGGGTTTTGTGAGCGGAAGCCCAGGGCCCACTCGTGCCGAGGAGTCACGGTGCCGTGACCCTGGGGAACGTTCCCAGCCTGCAGGGCCAGCCAGGCCGGGCTCCCTGGAGAGCCTCCGGCCGCGTCAGCAGAGGGCAAAGCGTCCCAGCTTTCCTCGTGCTCCTGCAGAAATGTCCCCCGAAGGAGCAGGAAACCACCCTTCAGGGGTGCCCTGAGAAATGGCCTCAGGTGAGGGCACACCTCTGCTTGAGGGAGTTCTTGTGCCACTTTTGGGTTTTCACAGATTCACAGAATTTTCTGCATTGGGAAGGACCCACAAGGATCATCCAGCTCTGAAGCAAATGGCTCACACGGGGACTGAACCCAAAATCTTGGTGTTATCTGCACCAAATGAGTCAAATCTCAGGGTTTCAGTCTGGAAAGTTCCCAGGTCACCTGAGCTGCTTCTGCATCAATTTATGCTCCAGGGCAAGGCCACGGGTCCCATGTGGGAACATCCATGGGGTCACAGGTGGCCTGAAGCAGGTGCTGCAGGAAACGTGAGGTCACAGCTGGTCACGCTGACAGGAAGCAGAGGTGACGCCAAATGGGGACCCACAGAGCTGCTGAGAACTCCAACTTGCACTGAAACCTGCGGGATCTGGCAGCTGGATACCTGCACCGACCTCAGGGATCACACGGGGGGTCTCCAGGACACCCCTCCTGTCTGCCTTCAAAGCCAACTCGCTGCAGCGGCTTGGAAAAGAGGCAGCATTAATAAGATTTCCAACAGCTCCATGTTGGAAACGGGAATGGTGACATTGCTGCAAGAGGAGGGAGATGCAAGGATGAACAAGTTCAGGGGACACTGGCCAGGAAATTATCGAGAAATTCTCATCAGGGAATGACTGGTGGAATTTGACTTGTAACTCTGCTTCCCTTTGAGCACTGCAAGCGTCAAAGGAAAAAAGCAAAGTAAAAACACCAGTTCAGTTCCCAATTTCCTCCTTCCCAAAGCATTGTTGTTAGCATTTTCTTTCTTGCAGGAACAAGAAAACCAACCCAAATAAACCATTCAAGGACTTCTGAGATGGAAGATTTGATTCAGGATTTGGATGTAATCATCTTGCAGTGTTTTCCACATCTTCTCCTGAAAACCACTCAAGATAAAGGGGGAAATAGAAATAAAACGTCCCAAATACACATTCGAGGTTCCAAAGTGTTCAGCTGAAAAGAGAGGAAGCAGTAAAAAACCAGAAGAAACAGATTTCAAAGCTCACAGAGGCACATGGCTGGTTTACTACACGGAGTAAAACAACCTACAAGTGATAAAAAGATGAGTAATGTCAGATAAGTCACTGGCAAGGGTTTAAGAAATTAATTTTTCCACTCAGGTGTGTTGTACCGTTCTATGTTAATGGAACAGCAGGGCGAGAGGCGAAGGGTGGCAGCACCATTGCTCAAACGAGCATCATCTACTGATGACAAATGAGATGTGACGGTGATAAGAGTGAGAATGAAAAGCTTGCGAGAAGCAAACACCTACCTGGAGTATGATCAGTAAACTACTCCAGCAAAGGTGGGCCCAGAGGAGTGAAATAATCTTGAAAACAAGAAAGCTGATTTCCTGTAAAGTCATAACTGTATTGCCCTCAACTGCTTTGTTCCTTATCTTTTTAATTAGCTGAAAGAAGTACATATCAAAAAAAGGCACAGAAATAAGATTTCTCACAGGTTTCACTTTTCAAAAGGAAAATTTTCTGCTATGTAACCACCGTAACCTTTGATATAATACCTGCATCCTGTTATTGTTTTTATGAATCATAGTCTTCCACTTGATTCATAGTGATGAAAGCCAGCAGAGCAGCCCTGAGCTCATATCCCTGCTGGAAAATGAGCATCACACCTCAGCACTGGCCTCTCTTGAGCCATTCATGAGCATCCCCTCCCCGGCCACTCTCTGCTGGCTTGTCCCTCACAGCCCTCAGCTGGCACCAGAGGTAGGAAAAGCAAATCAGAGCTCACTTACATTTTTGCCAGTGCATTCTGGGGTGGGATGGAGCCTTTTTTTCCCCTCCTGGCTGAAGGTGACTCGGCTCTGTGTGTGCTCCTGGGTGGGGATGTGACAAGTGAGGGTCAGGATGTTTCTTTCGGCTTTTTAAAAGCGCCGTGTTCCCGCTGAGCCCGGTGACATCATCACACCCTCCAACCACAACCACTTCTACATTTTCCCTTTGCTCTCTGCTTCTTCTTCTTCTTCTTCTTCTCCTCCTTCTCCTCCTTCCCCACGCTCAGCAGCTCCTCCAAGGGCAGCGAGCTCTGGGAGATGTTCTGCATAAAAAAACCGTGTCACCGAGGTGGGTTTGAACAGCCAAAGGTGGAACCTGCCCCTCGCGGGGTTTTCACCGTGGATTTGCAAAATCAGAGCAAAAGGTTGGACAGCAGCAAAAGGTCTTTTAGGAAGATTTTGACCTCTTGTGGCACTGAGGATGATTTTTTTTCTCAGATTCTGCTGCTTCAGATGGCACAGCTTTTGTCTCCACACACCCAAACCGTGCCTGCCTGGCCCTTTAAATGTGGAACCCTTCTAAAACCCAAAATTTGAGTGTTTGCTCCTGCCTTATGAGAATCTCAACTCCCCGGGGCCACTAAATTTGAACTTGTGAGGAAACACCTGTAAACACTTCAAGCCTCATTAAGCCAGGACGTCCTTCATTTTAAAAAGAAACCCTTTTTTTTTCTGTTTTGTTTTTATCAGAAGACAACACTTCCTACCCGAGGAGAAGCAGCCCTTCCAGAATAGCCCGCAAAGCTGAAGGAAGGCCACGGGAGCCTGGAGAACTTCTTGGCATTAATGACAGCACCATTTTACCATCCACACCATGAACACAACCCTCTTCCCTCTCAAAATCAGACCCCTGGGATCAATTTTCACAATTAACACCGACTTAGGAGCTTCATTCCCAGAGAAATATTTGTTGGAGCTGCACAGTGAGGTCAGGATCTCCTCATTCCCGTCGTGCTGTTCAGTTTTTAATCACTGAATTGCCAAAAAATTTGCTCTCCCATATTTCTCTTTCCGTAAAAAGATCAAGGCAGGATCTGGTGAGGTTTTTGGCCAGAATTCTACTAAAGGAATTTTATGCTTTCAGGTGGGAAAAGAAATGGATCTTGGGAACAGATCCATTCTGCGAACCATTCCACGACACACCAAACTGCATTTAGTGGGAAAACCCAGATTAATCAGATGAATGCTTAATTGTGCTCACTCTACTTCAAAGACTTGTCCAAAAGCCAAAAAAAAAGAAGCAAACCCCAGAGCAAGCGGAGTGGAAAGAATTAAGGGATGTGCACGTCTGCCCTCCAAAATAGCCCCGGCCTCCTCTGTTCTCAGGCACGAGGGCATTGTTCAGCCACATTTTGCATATCTGAATTACTGCTGAGTACCAGCCCCGCGCTGTGACATCCTCCTGCCGCCAAAGTGCTTAGTAAGAGCTGACAGCCTCTGAGGTGATACTGCAAAACCAGGCGGGTGGGCTGGGGCTGGACTCCCCACGGAGCCAGGCGAAGCGAGGAAAAGCGGCGAGAGCGGCTGCGCTGGAATTTCAGCCACACCAGGGCACGGAGGAACCGGGGGCTCTCCTGCCTGTGAGGTGTCCACAGCGTGTTTCTCCCTAAACGAGTGAAACCCCACTTCAGAAACCTCCTGAGTGTGTAGAATCCAGATAATAGAGCAGCAAAGCTCTTCCTGACAAGTTCAACGTGAAGGCCAGGGCGCAAGCACGCCCTTGGGT
>VWPU01002270.1:0-13634 GCA_013398955.1 Callaeas wilsoni
GGCCGCCCCGCGCCCCCCGCGGGGACCGCGCCGTCGGAACGCCCGGCACCGCCGGACCCCGCCCCGGGCCGCTCACCTGGCCGCGGTCCCGCAGCGTGCCGGCGGCGGACAGGAAAACGCCGCTTTCCCTCGGCAGGGTGGCGGGGGTTGGGCACGGCCGCAGGAAGGTGAAGTCGCTCCGCTCGGAGCCGGGGGAGAAGCAGGTGCTGTAGCACTGGGACGGGGAGTCGGTGGGTCGCAGCGTGACCTCCATGTACTTAAGGGTGCCGTCGGAGCTGAGCTGGAGCTTGGGGCTGGAGTGCTTGCAGAAGTCCCGGGAGGGCGACTCGCTGAGCCAGCAGCAGCAGTAGGGTGAGACGGCGGCACGGCCCCTGCGCCGGAGGCACCGGGCGGCCAGGAGGGTGACAGTGGCCAGTGCCACCGTGCTCACGGCTGCCAGCGCGATGATCAGGTAGAAGGTCAGGTCCGGCTTCTCCTTGGCACCGGCCAGGAAATCCTGAGGCTTGAAGCTCTCCTCCAGGGCTGCCTCCTCCAGGGCCACAGTGATGGTGGCAGTGGTGGAGAGCGGAGGGTCGCCGTTGTCCGTCACCTGGACAACGAGCTGCTGCACTGCCATATCGCTGTCCTGGAAGGCACGCGCCGTCCGCACCTCCCCGGTGTGCAGCGACACATGGAACAAGGAGGGGTCGGTGGACTGCGGCAACAGTCGGTACGAGAGCCAGGCATTGTGCCCGGCATCCGCATCCACTGCTGTCACCTTGGCCACCAGGTAGCCTGGTGGGGCAGACAGCGGGACCTTCTGGGTTGCCGGCACATCGCTGTCACTGGCAGGGTGCAGGATGGTGGGGGGATGGTCATTCTGGTCCAGCACAAAGATGTAGACGGTAACATTGGCATAGAGAGGGGGGGACCCCGAGTCCCGCACGACCACAGACACCGGCAGAACCTGCAGCAGCTCGAAGTCGAAGGTGCGCTGAGCATAGAGATTGCCATTGTCGGGGTTGATGTGGACGAAGGAAGAGATGGGGGCATCCTGCACTTGGCCACTCTCTATGGAGTAAACAAGCCGGGAATTATCCCCATCGTCAGGATCTGAGGCAGAGACGGTGCACAGCAGGGAGCCAGGCGGGTTGTTCTCCTGGAGAAAGGCGTCGTAGGAGGGCTGCGAGAAGCGTGGGGGGTTGTCATTCACATCAGATATATTGAGGAGCAGCGTGAGTGTGCTGGTGAGGGCAGGAGAACCACCATCCTGGGCGATCAGCTCCACTGCGTACTGTGAGGTAGACTCTCGGTCCAGGCTCTTCTGGGTGACCAGGGAGAAGTGGTTCTGAAGGGACCTGATGGCAAAAGGCACATCGGGGGAGATCTCCAGGCTCACCTCCCCATTGGCCCCAGAGTCTCGGTCCCGTACGTTGAAGAGCCCCACAACAGTCTCCGGTGGGGTGTCTTCCGGCACCGGATTCAACAGGGAGGTGAGCAGCACCTCAGGGGGGTTGTCATTGGCATCCTCCACTTGCACCTGCAGCACACAATTGCCCTCCATCTCTGGGACCCCTCCATCGTGGGCTCGCACATAGATCTCATAGAAACGTGATTCCTCAAAGTCCAGGGCCCCACTCACCCGGACCTCACCAGTGCGGGGATCCAGGGCAAAGAGCCTCCGCACTGAGTCGGAGGTGTGAACCCCGAAAGAGTACTGTGTCTCCCCATTGGGGCCCTCATCGGGGTCAGACGCATTGACCCGGAGGAGCACAGCCCCCACAGGTGTGTTTTCCGGGACTTTCACCTTGTATGTGGTGTGGTCAAAGGTGGGTGCGTTGTCATTGACATCCAGGACCTGGACCGTTATCTGCGCCGTGCCCGAGCGCGCTGGGCTTCCCCCATCTACGGCCGTCAGCACCAGCTGCACTTCTGGCTGCTCTTCCCGGTCCAGGGCACGCTCCAGCACTAGCTCCGGGAAGAGTTTGCCATCCGGCTGCTGCTTGACGTCCAGGGAGAAGTGGGAGTTGGGGCTCAGCCAGTAGGAGCTCACAGCATTAGTGCCCACGTCGGGGTCCTGCGCGCTCTCCAGGGGGAAGCGCGCGGCCACCGTGGCAGACTCGGCGATGCGCAGGGTGCGGTGAGCGGTGGGGAAGCTCGGGGAATTGTCATTCAGATCCAGGATCTCCACTTCCAGGCGGAAGAGCTGCAGGGGGTTCTCTGTCACCACCTGCACCGACAGCACGCAGCTGGCAGCTGCTCCGCACAGACGCTCGCGGTCCAGCCGCTGGCTCACCACCAGCGTGCCGCTGTCCAGGCGCACGCCGAAGTAGCGCAAGCTCTCCTCTGAGCCCAGGCGCAGCCTGCGACCTGGCAGCTCCTCCACCTTCAAGCCCAAGTCCCGGGCCACGTTCCCCACCACGGTTCCTAACTCTGACTCCTCAACCACCGAGTAGTGGATCTGCCCGGAGACCCAGCCCCAGCCGCAGAGCAAAAACAAACTCAGTACTTGCCATTTCCAGGCGGGTCGCTGGAGGCTGACGCTCTCCATGTCCGTGCGCATCCGGCCCGGGACACAGCAGGCACTGAGGAACTGCGAATAAATCCCTGGGTCTCTCTTCCACGGCTTAGAAAACAGCTCCGGGGCTCCGGCAGGCTGCGGCTCCAACTGTCAGCCTCCAAGCAGAGGGGGTGGGCTGGGGGAGGGGAACTGAATCACAGCCCCAGCGCGGAGGTGGGAGGTGGGGGGAGAAGCAGATTTCCCCCCCTCGCTTCAGATCAGCGCCCAATTGGCCGAGAGCTCCGTCCCCTCTCGGCCAGCAGTGGCTCCGGAGGTGCGGGAAGCAGGGGCCTGAGCCGGCAACAGCGGGGCTGCCACCCCCGGCCTCCCCTCTGCCAGCCTGACTCACTTGCTCCGACAGCTCGCTTTGCGTTCACAGGGAAACTGCACGTCCTGGCAGCCTGGAAGCTAGGTACAAGCCCTCCCTGTGTGCTCCCCCTCCACAATGGTGGCTTCACATCATGCCCACAGACAAAGGGCAGCTGTCATGAACGCAGGCCAAAGGACTTTTCATGCCCGATGAAAAGGTGCTTGTTAGATCCCTGAGGTGCCAGGGGCTCTTCTCTCACCCTTCTTCTCCCCCTCAGCTACTGCTTTGGCTGCTGCCTGCAGCCCATGATTGCCTCTCTGAGTGAGGCATCACTGCCACCAGTGCCACCACCAGCCAGGGGACCTTGCACTGGGACAGGGACGCCCACTCCTGCCAGCCCACCCGTGGGAGTGGGAGGCTGAAGCCGGAAAAGCAAAGGCAGGTGAGCCATTCAAAGCCAAAATAAAATTGCTCCCAATGCACACCTGACTGGAAGCCACTTCTCGCCCCGGGGCAAGGAAGGGGTCAGCCTTCACAATACTCAAATCACTGCAAACACACAAAGCCAGACAAAAAGGCCATTAGATCACCACGGGATCACAACACCGGGTCAGGATGTCAGACCGGGAAGGAAGCCCCAGCCTCCTACCTGGCAGATACACACAGTGATATTCTGTGGCAGATACAGCTTTGCAGTCAAACAGCCTCCTGAGGGCAAAAGCAGGGGTCTCAGCCTCTCTAGGGGGGAGCAAACAGTAATTTCCTGCTCTCCCTGTCCCATATGATGTTGGTAAACTGCAGACTTTTAGTTCAATTCACATCCCTGCAGAAGCCTTGTGCAGTCAGAGAGTCACAGAATGGCTGGATTGGAAGGGATTTTATAAATCATCTCGTTCTGACCTCCTGCCATGGGCAGGGACACCTTCCACTAACCCAGGCTGCTCAGAGCTCAATCCAGCCTGGCCTGGAACACTTTGAGGGATGGGGCAGCCACAGCTTGTCTGAGCAACCTGTACCAGTGCCATACCACCGTCACAGGGAAGAATTTTTATACCTATTACGTAATCTAAACCTTCTCTCTGTCACTTTAAAACCATTCCCTCTTGTCCTGTCACTACATGCCTGTGTAAAAAGTCCATCTCCGTCCTCTGTCCTTGGTGCACTGAAGGCCACCCTGACCCTCTCGTGGGTGCACGCAGACCCTGGGTGGCAGGCAGGGCACCCAGCCCCTGTCTGGCATCCTGCCTGTCCCCACCACCTGGGCACCAGAGGGACCTGGGGAACAGGTGAGAGTGGCTGAGGGCACCCGTGCCCGGCACGGTGAGCGGTGACAGGGACACCATCCTTCTGGCGAGAACAGAGACGGTGAAGGTGCTGCAGCCCACGGTCCTCCCTCCCGTCTGCAGCAGCTCCCTGCCTATTCTAAGAGCCGTGAGGCGGGACCACCTTGCTGCCAGTCAGGGAGAGACACCGGCAAGAACCTTATGAATGGTGACAAGACTGCTCGGTTCCCACCTACTGCCGGCTCCGGAGGAGGGGAGGAGGAGTCCTTAAAGAGACAATGCAGAAAAACACTGGACAAGGGATTCCCCGGCACACAGAGACCAATTCCTTCTTGTACTCATTCCCCCAGGGCTCCTGACCGTGCAGGAAGCTGTCACAGTAACCTTGGCTCGGGAATGTGCCCTGTCCCCATGCCAGGCCGGGCCCCAGAGAGTACAGCTGGCTGACAGATGTAATACCCCAGTGTATTGCCTTTCCGCTGGCAATACAGGGTGCTGCAGCCCCGGGAATGGGGTTGGTGCTGCTGCAGCGCCTCAGCAGAAGGCCCCTGCACAGCCCACATAGTCTGGGAGAATCCACTCAGTGTCCTGACATGGCTCGGTCCCCAAGGACCTGGAGCAAGGGCTTTACACGGGGGATCCTGCTGCTGCTTGTGATGCCTTGTAAAGGCTGCCCTGGTGCAGAGGCTGGGCAGGGAGAAAGGATAAAGGGTAGGGATTGATGGAAAGGCCTTCACAGGGCGCACCTTGGGCAGTGCAGGGGGCTCAAAGAGTCTGCACCCAGGATGGACACAGCCACGTATTTTTGGGACAGATATAAGTTCTGTCCATTTGCATATCAGAGGTTAATTGTGCAATTCCAGCTTCAGGCAGTGCAGTCCCATTCTCCCAGTTTGCTCCCCCCCAACTCACTTTTGTTTCCATTTCTCGGGGCCTGAGACAGTGAGGTGTCCTTGATTCTCCGGCCTGGAGAGGAATTGTTGTGTCTGACCAAAATAGGAAAAGCAGTAGCTAACACTCTACATGGAGCTCAGAGTTACACACTAAAGAACTGCAGGATTACAAATATATGAAAATATAAAAGCTAAAATCCTAAGGCATCACTTGGGTCTGTCAAAGCCTGGGAGGGGACGCTGTGACAAGGCAGGAAGGGTATGGGGTGTCTAGGATGGAGAAGGAGATGTTCCTTATTTCACAGGGTCAGAGCTCACCCTGTGGAAAGGCACCACGCCAGACAACCCAGGGATCACTGGAGATCCTGCAGGGTAGGATCCCTCCTGGCAGGACACGCCGCCTGCTACAGACAGGGCCAACACCCCTCCCACTGCATCAGTTTTGGGGGCTGGCTGTGCCCTGCAGAGCAAAGAGGTGTAAAGCCTTTGCAGGCTTGACACAGTCTGTTGTCACCACCGAGACTGAAAATCCAGAGCCAGCCCAGCTGATTTCTCACTGCCAGTGTCTTTCCAGTGCAGTACTGGGGAGCAGGAGGGAGTCATGGCCAGGGCTCAGGCTTACTGCCCTCCTTCCACCCCCACCCTCAAATCATTTATTGCCCTCACCACCAGAGGCATCTGGTCAGGACGTTTAGGTGGAGGGGACATCCTTGCCCCCAGCCATAGCACAGCCCACACAATGCAGAGGAACACTTGCTCCTGCAGCTGCTGCAGCCATTCTCACCTGCCACAAATCAGAAGTGCTGAGTCTGAGCACTGACGTAAGCAGGGGAAGAAAAAAAAAAAGCCATAAAATAATTCTGAGAGGTTTCTGCCTCCATCTGTGATTTGGCCACACTGAGCAGGCGGCACACGCAGCCTCACACCCATGAACAGCTTCCGCTGCACCTCACTTCCTTCTGCTCTGAGGAACCGGTCCCTCCTACCCACTGCCTCCCAGGAAGGGCAAATTACCAGCACCAACAACCTTGGAAATCCACCAGATCCCCACCCCCCTCCACTGGATCCACTACCTGGCCTCACCTCTGAAGACTGAAACATTCCTATAATTGAAATCTTTCAAATTAAGCAGCACAGTGCCCATCGGGGGAGAAGCACAGAAGCTGCTGCCATGCGCAAACGCCTTCCAGCCTGCAGTTTGCTCAGTCGGGACATCAGACATCACCCAGAGACAGCATACTACAAATCATGCAGAGCTTCTAATAGGGTTTTTGAACAGCATCTGAGTGGAGGACTCCCCATCCTGCTCAGAGCCAAGTCCAGCTCAGCGGGGCCCTGCAAGCAATCGGGGCAGTCTGCAATCCCACACCCTCCCCAAAAGCGAACATCAGCACAGAACTTCCATGGAAACAAAACCGGAACCATTCAGGAGTTAAACGTGAGGAGCGGCACAGATGGGAGGGACTGCTCTGTGACCACGGTCTGTCAACCAGAGGAACCAGCATCGTCCTTCAGCTTTGCGTGCTACACGGTGAGAGGCAACACGCAGATCCCCAGCTCCCAGCCCCATCTGCAGCACCACCTCTCCAGCCCCCACCAAGTCACGGCGCACAGAGATTACGTTCCCCCGCAGTGCAAGTGCTCCCTTTGGCTCTCCTTTCGCAAAGGGAAGGAAATACATTAACAACAAACTTCGTGCCAAGGATTAACAAGTGGTTTCAAGATGACCTCAGCCTCCACCGGTTACTCATGGAAGGCGTACCCAAAACCGCGTCCAAGAGACGTATGTTTGCCAACATGAGCAAACTGACTCACTTGATCCTGCTCACCACAATGCACAAGTCATCAGCCCTCAGGATGGCTCATTTGACTCCAAAGAACACCTGCTCAGCTGTAGCTGAACTCTTTAGGGGCACGGCACGACCGGGTATCCCTCCCAACCCCAACACGCAACCACACGCGTGGCTGTGCCCGGCGCTGGGACGTGCCAAGGAAGGAGCTACATTACCTCGGCAGGTGTGGGGAGCCGGCTGGCAGTGCCCACAATCTGGTGGTACAGGCCTGGCTCACCATTCCTTATGGTGCCCTGGCGGCTCCCCAAAGGGCTGGAAGTGAAGGGCTTTTTACACAGGAGATCGCTCTGGCGAGAGTCCGTGGTGAGATAGACCTGGTGGTAGAAGCTGGGTGGTGTGAAGCCACCCCGCACGGCATCAATGTGGTGGAAAGGCCCTGGTGTCCTGTAGGTGGTACTCCTGGAGCTGCTGTACAGCTCCTTTGACTGCCTCCACTTGTAGCACTTGAAGATGCCCACGGACAACATGGTGATGAAGAAGGCTGCTGACACCAAAATCACAGCCAGGATGAGATAGAAAGTCACATGTCTCCTGGGATCGTTGGCAGGCGCCACATCAGTGAGGTCAGTGAGCACCTCCTTGACCACCTCGGCCACGGAGATGGAGACAGTGGCACTAGTGGACAGCACGGGCTCTCCATGGTCTTTCAGCAGGATGACTAAGGTGTGCTCGGGAGCATCATCCTCGCGGAGCTGGCGGGCTGTGAAGATCTCCCCATTGTGCAGCCCAACCGAGAAGAGACTGGGGTCAGTGGCCTGCAACAGGGTATAGGAGATCCAGGCATTGTATCCTGCATCCGCATCCACCGCCACCACCTTGGTGACCATGTGCCCGGCCGGAGTGCCTGGTGCCACCACATCAGCGTAGCTGGAGGTGGTGTTGGGATGAGGGTACAGCACCGTTGGGGCATTGTCATTGAGGTCAGTGACAAACACACTGACCGAGACATTAGTGGCCAGAGGCGGAAAGCCGCCGTCCTGGACCTGCACCACCATGCTGAACTCCACCTGGTCCTCATGGTCCAGGGAGGTCAGCAGATAGAGGGTGCCATTCTCCCGGTTGATGGAGAAGAGGTGGCCAAAAGCGGGGTCACCCTGCAAAAGGGTATAGGAGAGGTGGGCATTGCGCCCCAGGTCCGGATCTGTGGCGCTCACATTAAGGACGGGGATGCCAGGCATATTGTTCTCCAGAACGTAGACATCATAGGAGTCCTGGGACGACTTGGGCGCGTTGTCGTTGACATCTGACACCTGCACCAGGATGTGTTTTACTGCAGACAAGGGCGGTGAGCCCGAGTCCCTGGCTGTGATAGTGATGTTATACTCTGCTGCCTTTTCCCGGTCCAGAGCTCCTTCTGTTTTCAATGTGTAGTAATTTTTGAGGGAGGAGCTGAGCATGAACGGGATCCCAGGGGAAATAAAACAGTTCACCAGGCCGTTGTCATGGGAGTCCAAGTCTGTTACACTCAGCAGAGCTACGACCGTCCCTGGGGCTGCATCTTCAGGCACAGGGCTGTACACAGAAGTCACTGTCACCTCTGGAGCGTTGTCATTCACATCCACGACTTCCACCAGCACTTTGCAATGAGCCACACCAGGAACGGCTCCCTTGTCCTTAGCCTGTAAGTAAATCTCGTACAGCTTTGTTTCCTCATAGTCCAGCTGTCCCTTGACCCTCAAGTCCCCTGTGGCTGAGTCCAGAGCAAAGAGTTCTCGTACCTTGGCGGGGGTGTGGCTGCTGAAGGAGTAGACGATGTCTCCATTGGGCCCATCATCCAGATCGTACGCGCTGATCCTGGCGACCAGGGTACCGCTGGGCGTGTTCTCCCTCACGCTCGCCTTATAGGTGGACTGGTTGAAGACCGGGGCATTATCGTTGGCATCTACAACGTCAATGTGGATCTGCACGTGGGCCGACCGTGGCGGGCTGCCTCCATCCAGCGCAGTCAAGACCAAATTCAGCTCTCTTTGCTCCTCCCTGTCCAGCTCCTTCTCTAACACCAGTTCCGCGTACTTGCTGCCGTCCACCCTCGTCTGCACGTCGAGCGCAAAGTTCGGGTTGGCGCTGAGCTGGTAGGTCTGCAAAGAGTTAATTCCCACATCGGGGTCTTGCGCGCTCTCTAGCGGGAAGCGCGCTCCGGCAGCCACCGACTCGCTGATTTCCAGCCTCGCCTGGCTGCTGGGAAAAACCGGGTCGTTGTCATTGATGTCCTGGATCTCTACGGTGCCGCTGTACAGCTCGAGCGGGTTTTCCACCACGATCTCAAAGCTGAGGGAGCAGGGAGAGAGCGCGCCGCAGAGCTCCTCTCGGTCTATCCTCTCGTTCACCAGCAGCGCCCCGCTCGTCAGATCCACCCCGAAGTACTTCTTGTTGCCGCCGGACACGACCTGCAATCGGCGTCCCGGCAGCCTCCCGAGGTCCAGCGCCAGGTCGGCTACCACATTCCCCACCGCGGAGCCTCTCCGCGCCTCCTCGGGGATCGCATAGCGAATCGCGGCGGAAACCCAGTCGGAAACGCCGAACAAAAGCAAGAGGCTCAGTACCTGCCCCGTCGTCACCCCGCGGCTCCTTACAGCAACGCCGTTCATCGCACAGGACGGCCGCGCTCTCCGCTTCGCCCCCCCGCCCCGGCTAGAAACTCTCAGCTCGCCCCGTCATGCCGCTGCCCAGCGGCCCCGGGAAGCGGCGGCGGCGGCGGGGAGCCGGGCATTGCTCGGCGGGCTCGGCGGTGACTCACTCCCTGAGTCTCTCTGAGACCGTCTGCGCCTCATCCCGGCTCCGAGCGGGGCCGGGCCGCCAGTTCCCCCCCGCTCCATCATTGGCCGACAGCGGCACACAGAGTCCCGTCCAATAACTGCACAGAGCGCCGGAGCCCCGCCGCCAGCGAGCCCCGCCGGAGGGAGCGCGGCGACCTCGGCCCGAGGACAGCGCGGCTCGAGCGGGCAGAACCCGAAGGGAGAGCACAGCCCTGCGAGAAACCCCGCTATAAGAACAGCCGGGCGGGGGGAGCGCTGGCAGAGGCAGAGCAGATTGGGCACAGGGACTGCGTGTGCGGGCAGGAAGGTGTAAAAGTTGGCAGAGTGACGCCAAAAGGGGCGATACGGAGACGTGGGGTGCTTGGGGGGTGTGTCCCGGGAACACCTCATTGGAATGAGGCAGCGGGAGTAAGAACGGGAGGTGGAGAGGGTGGGAGGATGAGTGGGGAGGGCCCTCCGGGGTGCGCAGGGTGCCAGGGTGAGCCAGCACAGGCACGAAGCGCCAGCTCCCAGTGTCTCTCAGGACCTTCAGGATACCGGTAGTCCCACCCAAATGTTTGGCCAGCCCCTTCCTGGGACGAAGCCCCTTTCAAGGCGTCGCGATGCCGCCGCTCAGTGTGCCACCAAAGCAGCGTCGCCGGCAAAGCGACACTGATTTCGTGCTGCCGAGTTATGAGCAGCTCCTCCGGCCGCAACACAGAGTCTCGCCGCGGGGCGGCTCCCGCCGCAGGATTTTCAGGAGCATCGCCCCTCCTGCCGCCACTATCCCAGCAGGCATTTTTCCCGACAAACTGCAGAAATCCCGGTTTAATACGCCCTCCTACTCTCGCCACCTCCCGGTTTGCTCCCCGGTACTTTTTTCAACCAGCCAGACGCAGGGAAATCGTGATCTGAGATGTGCAGGTTCACGGGGGTGGGAACGGATCCCGTTCCCGGGTAGCAACTGCCTGGCAGGTCACAGCACCGGCAGCGCCTGGTCGAAAACCTGCCTTTGGGTTGTTGTTGCTGTTATCAACAACTCGTGTTACGTCGGATTTTCCGACTTTTCATTCACCCATACAGACAAAATGACCGAAAATCCGGTATTCGTCATCTGTCACCCGCAGAACTGCTCGGTTGTCACAGGGTCATGGAAAGGGGATGAGGAAGCTTGATAAGGGAGCACCAGGAACCTTGTGAAAACCCGGCTGTGACACAGCGCCCAGGTGTCATCCCACAGCCGAGACTGACAGGAAGGGACAGAGATGTCCGGCAAAAAACCGGACTGGAAATCAGCGCCCACGCGTTCATTCGCTTATGGAGACTCTCAAAGCCCTGCAGAACTGGCTCGGAAACTTGCAGCAGGTTTTTTGTTACCCCGCTGATTGTGGTGGCTGAGCTCGTTGTGTAGGGGCTGCAAACCACCCGCACCAGCGCTGGACAACGGCATTCGCCAGAGCGAGAGGGATCCCGACTCTGTCTGCATGTCCTCGCCCCAAACAATCCTAAAAGCTGACGTGAGCACATGGGATCCACCCAGAGACGCAGCAGTTCTGCGTTTACATGAAGAGTCGGCAATATCAAAAGAGTCGGCGCTATCTGTCCTATCTACATGCTCAGCTATTTCCTTTTCTCCTGATTAATCGTTGCCAAAAGATAATCTTTATCAGCGCTATTTATCATTCTTATCACCTCTCCACAGAATGTGATAAAAGTATAGGGTTCACACGGATAGAAAACAATGTAGTCATCTAACGTTCCCAAAGCACCTCTTTTCTCACAGACAACCAAATCTCAATTTTCTTTCTTACATATAATCTAAACCCAAAGATATCCACAGGTCTCTTCTACATAAATCTTGAAATAGTCTTCAGAGACATATTTTCTTTGAAATAAAGTCTGAATCCTGTTTCCAACCACTGTAACCTCTGAATCTTTTTTTTCAACCACTGCCCATTTCGGGTTTTTTCTAAACGCGGTTTACAGAACAATTTCTAGAACGTGGGGACCGCAGTTCCCAAGTAATTTCCCTTCCTGTAAGTGCATACACCACCCGTACCAGGGTAGTTTGTTCGTTTAATCCCGGCAGTGGTGGGATGGCCAAGCAGCAGAGACATGAGTGGAAAAGAGATCTCGGGAAAGGCATGGAAGACAGAACATTTCCATCTACCTTATTTCGATTAATCCGGAGACATTACGTCTCCTCCACCTTGATGGGAAGCCTGGATGTTGCAGAGAACGCTTCACAGCGCCTGAAAGCGCCGTTTAGAGGGAGAGGAGTGGAAACGTATGACAGCTAAGGGGGAAAACCTTCCCCTGCACCAGCAATTCCTTCGGGGACGGGTTCAAGCCAAATCCCAGCCTGAGCCGCTCACTTCGGCATTTTTCCCGACTCTGCTGAGGCACCAGAGAAGCCAGTGGCAGCAGGGAACAAAAAGCTCCTTCTGCTCGATGCCAGGCTTGGAGCTACACTGAAGCACCAGCGCGAACTCTACAGACAGAGGGAGAAAGTTAAGTTACTGGTGTACACAACACTTTACGTAAAGGGGTTCAGAGCACGCAAGAACCGAGCTTGCCAGAAAAGGAGAGAGCTACAGAGTGGCTGCCCCAAACTGAGCGGGGGGCACTGTCTAACACTCCGGGAGAGATCACACGTGGTTATTACATGAAAGCGCCCAAAAGTGGCTGAGACAATTGTGGGCACTAGACCGAGGCGAAAGGGTTGTCTGAGCTTCAGACTCCACGACACTTTTGCTCCCGCTCCACCCCGAGTCCACCTCACCACTCCGGTGCGGTGACACTCGCACCTGTCTGTCCTTCACCAGGACAGACGGAAGTACTGACAACATTTGCGTGGCTCCTCGGGTAAAATCAGCAATTTGCGGATAACACTTGGCAGGTCAAAAGGATGAGTCAAGATCCCATACACACCCACTCACACCCCCACGCCCCTGAGCTATTGAGCAGTGCGCCGGGACGTTTAGATCTGCCGGCTGCCCACTGATCTACGAGGGCAGAACAGAGGAAAAAAATATTCACACAAACCCACAGAGAGGGACCATAGGACAGAAGCTCACCTGTGCCGAGCTCCTGGGGCTAGGAGGGTCCTTCTGGGAATGAGTGCCTGAGCCAGGATCACCGGACAGGAGACGGGTAGACAAGGCTACCGTCCCTGGTCTCAGGAACGTGAAGTCCTTCTGCCCCGACTCGGAGGCTAAACACACCTCGTAGGAATAGGGCAAGGGCAGCGTGCTGCTGCAGTAGTTGTACGGTGCTTTTGAGCCCAAAGTAGAATACAGTTCCTTATCAGAAGTTATAAAAATGGGAGGGCTCTTCGACCGTCGCCATTTAAAGAAAAAAACAGAAATGACCGTGGAAACGAATAATAAGGACACGACGGAGAGCGACACAACAAGAATGAGGTTCAGATCAGACGTCAGCTCGGACACAGTGTCTCTGTCGCTGAGCTCCGGCAGCGCCTCCTGCAAGCTCTCGGCCAGCACCACGTGCAGCGTGGCCGTGGCCGACAGCGCCGGCTGCCCGTGGTCCTTCACCACGGCCACCACACGCTGCTTGGCCGCGTCCCTCTCGGACACGGCGCGCGCCGTGCGCACCTCGCCGCTGTGCAGCCCCACGCGGAACAGCGCCGGCTCCGACGCCGGCACCAGCTCGTACGACAGCCACGCGTTGCGCCCCGCGTCCGCGTCCACCGCCACCACCTTGGCCACCAGGTAGCCGGCCTCGGCCGAACGCGGAACCACCTCGAACGGCGCCGGCGTCGGGGCCGCTCCCGTGGCCTCTCCCGGTGCCGCCGCCGGCCAGAGCACCCGCGGCGCGTTGTCGTTGCGGTCCAGCACGAACACGCGCACCGTGGCCGTGGAGCTGCGCGCCGGCGCGCCGCCGTCCTGCGCCCGCACCGCCACCGCGAACTCGCGGCACTGCTCGTAGTCGAAGGAGCGCTGCGCGTACAGCGCGCCGCTCCGCGCCTCCACCGACACCGGCGGCGCCGCGCCCGCCGCGC